>OVAY01001934.1:0-22904 GCA_900406395.1 Kernera saxatilis | reverse complement strand
GGGGGGGGGGGGGGGGGGAATTAGACAGTTTTCCCGAAATTAACCCAAATTATCTGAATAAATCAAATTAACCGGTTTTTTTTTAAAAAAATCGGTTAATTTCGATTTTGAAATTGAATACCCGAATAACCCGATATCCGAACCGAACCAAACCGAAATTAATTTCGGTTAATTTCGGTAGAATTTTTGAAAACCGAAAAACCCAAAAACCGAGAAAACTGACCCGAACCGACCCGAATCGCAGGGCTATTTATGACTATTCAGAGATACAAGTTAGAAACATAATGGCCCTTGAGCAATGCCATTATGCTTTCAATACCCACGTCTATAACTACATCACGTTCTTGGATTTCCTCATCTCGTATCTAGACGTCTATATTGTTTTATGTGTTTTAATTCATGATGGTATAGGCATAATAAAGAATTGGCTTGGGAACCATGATTCGGTGGCGACGATGGTGAACACGCTCTGTGTGGGAGTCACCAGCTTTGGCTCTTACTGTCATCGTATCGCGTTAGACATCAAGAAACACTACAATGACCCTTGGAATAAATCACTAGCTGCTGCGTTCCTATTGCTACTGACTCTTAGCCAGACCGTGTCTTCCATCATCCAGCTTTTGTAGAAGAACACTCCGGTTCTGGTTCCGTCTCCTCCCTAAGTGCACTAATACTACTTCTGTCTCTGATTTTATATTTTGATTCGTTGTTCAAATGATTTAGCTAGTAGTAACTAGCAAGTAACTAGCTAGCAACATCTGTTCTTCTTTTAAAATATCTATCTTTTATGATACCCAAGTAGTAGATTGCTCTTTTGGTAAATGAATTACTAATAATATTAATTAAAATCAGTGCAATGCATAGATGATAGAACCTAAAGACAGGGGTCTCCAATTTGGACAATCTAATCCAACCCAATTTAGTCCAACTCAAAAAAAATAAAAAAGTTAGTTTGGAATGCGTTTTTTACAAAAACACATTTAAAAATAATAATTTATATTAATTTGGGTATTTGGATTGGTCTTTAGATAACTAAAAAACACAATAAAACGTTAAAAAAAAAATCATACATAAATTATATTTTAGTAACATAAATAGAAAATTGTTAAGAAATGTATGATTAACCATCACCACCATGTGTCCCATTCTCATCCACCTAGGAACTAGGCAAAGACATAAGTCTCTCAGTGCTCATATAAGAATCTACTCTATTTATTTTTTCCTTTGAATCTAGATCTTGAGATCTCCAGTCACGTAGATAGGGTTACCATCAAGCATCAGCTTAAGTCATAGGCTTTAAACCTTTTTTTTTTTGATTTATAACTTGATCTCGTGACACACTTTTAATAAATGGATCCTAGGCTGTCAATCAATTTGATATAATCTTTTAAGATAACAGAATTTGAGATCACTTGTCTAATGGTTTTACTTCATCGTCTTAAAAGACACGACTTACCATTAAACACAAAACTCAGTGCCCGAGCCGTAGACGATTGACTATCACAATATACACAAGATGCTCGCACTAGTTTCTATAGATTTTGTTTGCCATGAGTTTTCTATTTTTATTTAGAAAATTCATTTACACCCTAGGACTTTATGCCCTCGTGATAAATCGACTATCTTCCATGTATGGTTTTGCATACTGGATTCGATCTCACAATTTGACATATTCCTTCCTCGAAGGTTAGTCTCGTGTAGACACGGCGTCTATAATTTTGCTTAGCTCATTCTATAAAAGAAAGGCTTTCATGAATTTTAGGAGGTGGCACTACAATCTTTGCCATGCACCCCCACACTTTTAGGTATATGTACAAAGGTACATTACCTTCCCAATTCATTTGCCATCTTGCCAATGACTTTATGTAGTAAGCAACACTCCCCCCCCCCCCCATTTTCAAAGATAACTCATAATCTTGTAACATGCAATCATCATCTATTTTAGAGTTCGGTTTCTTGACCCGCAACTCCAGGAGGTTCAAATAAAAGAGCATTTTTTCCAATGAATAATGTCATGTTCTCTACAGAACGAACTGAATTTTCATCAAACTTGCGTCTTTTATAACTATTTTAATAATTTTCTCAAGTTGGTTTTCAACTTCGAGTTTATACTCCTATAATTTTTCCAATGCTTCATCTTTGCTATGTAACAAAAATACATAGCAATATTTTGTACAATCATCTATGAAAGTCACAAAATATTTCTTACCGCCTCTAGTTTGAACAAACTTCAAATCACACAAATCTGTATGAATTAAGCCTAGAGGTTCAGTAGTTCTTTTCACATGGGGCAATGGTGTTTTTGTGAGTTTAACCTGTACGCATACTTCACATTTGTCTTTGCTTAAATCTGCATTTTAGAATTAGGTACAAATTAATCAATCTTTGAATAGATTTATAATTCACATGTCCTAATCGTTCATGCCAAATATCGAAAGACTTAACCAAAGACTTCACTAATATATATATATATATATATATATATATATATATATATATATATATAAAATTCTTACAATAAAGAAATAATTATATAATTTAATTTAATAGATAATAATGTATTTGGATTTGAGAGAAAAGAGACATGTCAAAGAGAGAGATGTCACATGTAATCCTCTTAGAGTTTGATTTTCAAAATTAATCTCCAAGCTCATAGTAAAATTCAGAAGTACCGTGTATTGTGATGTTGTCTTCAATAACGCATGATTGCCGGTTATGAAATTTTGAAAAAATCTTTACATACTGAAATTGTGAAATCGAAATATTGTAAATGTACTCTAATATGCCCGAAATAATAAGCAAATCTTTTTAAATAGAAAGCATTTATGTTCTTCTTGTTAGTTATTCTAGGCAAATTAGTTTAGAACTTGGTTGAATTGGCACACATTTTCTTGTTTTTTTGGTCAAATCTTTTCATTCAATTAGAATAATTCAATCTCCAAGAGGAGAAAACACAAAAAGACTACTAAGAGTCAAACAAACCAAACCCACGACCAACAAAGTGGTAGAGCAACTGGTAAAGCTACAAACAACAATAAAATCTACGCATAGATAAATGAATAGAAGAGAGCTAACAAGCTCAACCAAGGTAAAAACCAACCAACGGCAATCGAGAGAGAAAACACCAGAAGTAATTTCGACACAATCGTTTGCTTCCAAGAAGAACTTCAGAGCGAATCCTTCCGCTAACCTTGCAAAGGTGGCATAACAATGAAGGGTAAGACTGTCAAGTAGGGGAACTTCAATGGTGTTGAAGAATCACCATATCAAGACACAGAGAGATGAGGTAGTGGGCCTAGTAACACCAAAGAAGAACTTCTTCCCTGCAACACAACTTATTCCACATAAAAGTGAATTTGATAGAACATAAAACTCCATAAAAGAGTATTCATGAATCCACATCTAAGGCAAACAAACCACATAAGCCTTGTAAATTACCAAGTCATACAAATAAACAAATGTGACCAATATAGGAACACTATTTCTGGATGGCACACATTAAAACATATTTTTCATTGGATAATCATTGGTATAAAGAAGTAAATAACAAAAAAGGATAAGCAAATTTGTGGATTCAATTTATTGCTTCTTGGATTTCCATGATATCAAAGATATTCCAAGGAACATATAACAACCAGAAGTAGATCTCCTCGTATCACTACATGATGCTCAATATGCATCTGTTAAACTTCAAAATCAAATTAGAATCTGTTGAATAGAATATGATGTGATCCTAGATAGCACAAGGAGTTTGGAACATGAAGAGGAGCAGCTTGAACCTGAGGAACAACTTGAACCAGAGGAAGAGCTTGTAGATGAGGATGCATGTTCTTGAGGCGCCTACTAGACCAATGACTCGGTCAAGAGCCAAGAAGTTCAACCAAGCTGTTGAGAACTACTTAATCAAATAAAGATTCAACAAGATAGCAAGTATGGAGGTAAGTGATTCAACAAATGGGAAAAGTGTCTCGGTTTGTACTCTTTTTCCCTTGTCAAGTTTTGTCCCAATGGGTTTTCTTGACAAGGTTTTTAATGAGGCAAACTGATTCACTTCACCATTGCTTATTTGTTGAAACGAAGCTCAAAGGCTTTACATTTGAATCATTCGGGCAAAGGAGGAAAAGAGGAGCCTTATTTCGGTTCAAACTTACAGTTAAATGCTTTGTATTTTCGAGATTGGTCTTGAGACTTGTTCAACGGCCATATCTCTTTCCCTTTATAAGTTATGTATTTTGTTCTAAACAATTTGTCAATCTTTTTAATCAAATCTCTGAAACTTGTTTCATCTCTTATGGTGTGTAATATCCATAGAAAAACCTGTTCTTCTTTTGGTGTGTAATATCCTTGAGAAGATCAGTAGAATATCAGAGGTCTTCTGCATCTTCTGTGCGACCATTCAATCCACATCATTTGAATCGTGAATCCTTTATGGTTTTATGATTGCAAAACTTATCCCCAACACACTTCAGAGTGATCGATCTTAAGAGGATCTTATAAAGTGGTATCAGAGCAACATTCTGAAGTTAAGTGTTCTAACTGATTCGTGTGTGTCTGTTCATATTCATCAAGTGTTAATTTGAATCATAAAATTTTATATCGTGTGATCTACTGCTTAAATCCGAAACAGTCCATTCATATTCTGATCTACAATTTCGAGTTTTGTCCCTTCACCTTATGTGATCGGATCTATCTGTTTTGTTAGAACTAGTTACTGGTTTTGTTGTTTCGATTACATAAAAGATGTCCGAGCATGAAGAGGAAGAGACCAGTGACAACCGCAACAATAAGCTTCTGATCGAGGCTATGACAAAACTGATCGAAACCAAACTGGAAGCCTTTCGCCAAGAGCTTCAACCTACTATTGATCCAGAAGAGAACCGATCGAGACGAGACATCAATCCCAGGAGGAACCATGAACAATCAGATCCATCTAGAAATGATGCGACTGATAATTACTACAGTCATGGGAGTGGTTTGTCTGAAAACAGTCAAAGGAGACATCATAGACGTGCAAGAGAAGGCACAGATCGTGTACAAGATAATTTAGGAGGTCTCAAACTCAAAATTCCAGCGTTTCATGGAAAGAATGATCCAGATGCATATTTGGAGTGGGAGAAGAAGATTGAGCTAGTCTTTAATGTTCAACACTACACCGGGATCAATAAAGTAAGAGTTGCTGCAACAGAATTCTATGATTATGCTCTCAATTGGTGGGATCAACTAGTTACTTCAAGAAGACGCAATGGAGAATACCTAGTAGAGACTTGGCTGGAAATGAAGACCATTATGAGGAAAACATTTGTTCCTAGTCATTATCACCGTGAACTACATCAGAAGTTAAGGAGACTTGTGCAAGGAAACCGTTCTGTTGAAGAATACTATCAAGAGATGGAGATCTTGATGCTACGAGCTGATATTTCAGAAGATAGAGAAGCTACTATGTCGAGGTTTCTTGGAGGATTAAACAGAGAGATCCAAGACAGATTGGAAACTCAGCACTATGTGGAGATAGAAGAAATGCTACACAAAGCCATCCTCTTTGAACAACAGGTTAAGAGGAAGAGTTCTTCATGTCCTGGCTATGGTCTAGCAGCAAACACTAGCAAAACAAGTTATCAAAAAGAGGAAAAGACCAGCTATCAGAGAGATAACAAACCATTGGTGATCTCCAAACCCGAAGCACCAACTTATGCAGATAAAAGCAAGGCCAAAGAGGGTACAACAAGAACCAAAGATGTTAAGTGCTTCAAATGCAAGGGTTTAGGGCATTATGCGAATGAATGCTCTAACAAGAGAGTGATGATCATGCTGGATAATGGAGAGATTGTATCAAAAGAAGAGGAAGCTGAATCTGAATCTTCAGAGGAACATTTAGAGCAGCCTGCTAAGGGAGAGCTATTAGTGACCAGAAGATCTCTAAGTGTTCAAACAAAAGAACCTAAACAAGAACAAAGAGAGAACTTGTTCAACATTAGATGTCTTGTTAAAGGCAAAGTTTGTAGCCTTATCATTGATGGAGGAAGTTGCACTAATGTGGCGAGTGAATCCATGGTAAAGAAGCTTGGCCTAAAGGAAAAGAAGCATCCGAAGCCTTATAAACTTCATGGCTCAATGACAGTGGAGAGATGAAAGTAAACAGCCAAGTATTAGTTTCTTTAGCCATTGGAAAATACGAAGATGAGATCTTATGTGATATTCTTCCAATGGAGGCTTGCCATATCTTGCGCGCGCGAAGACCATGGCAATCAGACAGAAGAGTTTTACATGATGGATTCACCAATAGATATACATTTGAGCTCAGAGGAAGGAAGACTACTCTTGTTCCTATGACTCCACAAGAAGTTTATCAACATCAAAAACAGATGCAACACAAAGAGAACTCAGAACCAAAGCATTCAAACTTCTTTGCTAAGGCCAGTCTGGTTAAAAAGACCTTGTTCTCTAAGCAATCTATGTTATTGTTTATGTTTAAGAAAACTCTTATGAGTTTAACTAACCTGGAACTGGTGCTGCCGAGTGAAATGACTTCTCTTTTGCAGGAGTTTCAAGACGTGTTTCGAGAGGACAATCCAAAGGGTCTTCCACCAATCAGAGGCATTGAACATCAAATAGACTTTGTACCTGGAGCCTCACTTCCTAACTGACCTGCTTACAGAACCAATCCGGTGGAAACCAAGGAATTGCAAAGGCAAATCAGTGAACTGATGGACAAAGGACATATCCGTGAAAGCATGAGCCCATGTGCTATGCCAGTTCTACTTGTGCCTAAGAAAGATGGAAGCTAGAGAATGTGTGTTGATTGTAGAGCTAACAACAACATAACAATGAAGTATCACCATCCTATTCCAAGATTAGATGATATGCTTGATGAATTGCATGGTTCTAGCATCTTTTCTAAGATTGATCTTAAAAGTGGCTATCATCAGATTAGGATGAAAGAAAGAGATGAATGGAAAACTGCATTCAAAACTAAACATGGCTTATATAAATGGTTAGTTATGCCATTCGGGTTAACAAATGCACTTAGTACATTCATGAGATTAATGAATCATGTTCTTAGAGCTTATATAGGAGTTTTTGTTGTGGTTTATTATGATGACATCTTAGTATACAACAAGAGCCTAGAAGAACATGTTAAGCATTTGAAGTCAGTCTTGATTGTGCTTAGAAAGGAAAATCTATATGCCAACCTTAAGAAATGCACTTTTTGTATGGATAACCTTGTGTTTTTAGGTGTTGTTGTAAGTGCAGATGGCATTAAGGTGGATGAAGAGAAGGTCAAAGCAATCCGAGAATGGCCAAGTCCAAAGACAATAGGAGCAATAAGAAGCTTTCATGGACTTGCAGGATTCTATAGACGCTTTGTCAAAGATTTCAGTACTCTAGCTGCACCATTCACTGAAGTCATCAAAAACGACGTTGGATTCAAATAGGAACAAGCTCAGGAAGAAGCATTTCAATCCTTAAAAGAGAAGCTCACTAATGCTCATGTTTTAACATTACCTGATTTTCTTAAAACCTTTGAAATTGAATGTGGTGCTTCTGGTATAGGGATTTGAGCTGTTTTGATGCAGGATAAAAGGCCCATTGCTTATTTTAGTGAGAAGCTTGGAGGAGCCACTCTAAACTACCCAACTGATGACAGAGAGCTCAATGCCTTGGTCCGAGCTTTGCAAACATGGCAGCATTACTTATGGCCTAAGGAGTTCGTTATTCACACTGACCATGAATCTCTGAAGCCCTTGAAAGGTCAGCAAAAACTGAACAAAACACATGCAAGGTGGGTAGAATTTATTGAGGCATTTTCCTATGTCATCAAATACAAACAAGGTAAGGAAAATATAGTTGTTGATGCACTATCTCGAAGGTATGCTTTGATTACTACTCTTGAAGCTAATATTATGGGTTTTGATCATCTTAAGAGCTTATATGAGAATGATTCTGACTTTGGAAAGATGTATCAGGCATATGAGAAGTTTGCTTCTGGACGGTTCTATAGACATGATGGATTTTTATTCATGGATAAACGTTTGTGTGTGCCTAACTGTTCCATGAGAGATTTACTTGTTAAGGAAGCCCACGGAGGAGGCTTAATGGGGCATTTTGGAGTTGCTAAAACTCTCAAGGTAATGCTTGACCATTTCCATTGGCCTCACATGAAAAGAGATGTAGAAAAAATCTGTGACAGATGTGCTACTTGCAAACAAGCCAAATCTAAGGTTCGATCCCATGATTTGTATACTCCTTTACCTATTCATGTGCATCCTTGGAATGATATATCTATGGACTTTGTTGTAGGATTGCCTAGAAATAAGACTGGTAAGGATTCTATTTTCGTGGTTGTTGATAGATTCTCTAAAATGGCTCATTTTATTGCTTGTCACAAGACTGATGATGCATTGCACATTGCTAATTTGTTCTTTAAATAAGTTGTTTGCTTGCATGGAATGCCTAAGTCTATAGTGTCAGATAGAGAAACAAAGTTTCCAAGTTACTTATAGAAAACTTTATAGTTTAAGTTAGGGACTAAGCTTTTGTTTTCTACTACTTGTCATCCTCAAACTGATGGCCAAACTGAAGTAGTAAATAGAAGTTCGTCTACTCTTTTAAGGGCATTGATTAAGAAGAATTTGAAAACTTTGGAAGATTGTTTGCCTCATGTCGAGTTTGCATATAATCATTATGTTCATTATGCTTCAAAGTATTCCCGATTTCAGAATTTTTATTGCTTTAATCCGATTTCTTCTTTGGATCTAATATCTTTGCCTTTGAGTGAAAGAACTAGCATAGATGGGAAAAAGAAAGCTGTACTTGTCAAACAGATCCATGAGAATGCAAGGAAGAACATAGAACAGAAAATCAAGCAGTATGCTAAACAAGCCAACAAGGACAGACGAGAGAAGATCTTCAAGGTTGGAGATAAAGTGTGGCTACACTTGAGGAAAGAAAGATTTCTAGCAGAGAGGAAATCCAAACTGATGCCTAGGATTGATGGACCATTCAAAATCACAAAGAGGATCAGTGACAATGCGTATAAGCTGGATCTACAAGGTAAGTATAAAGTAAGTTCTACATTCAATGTTTCTGATCTATTTGCTTTTTTTGCAGATGAAACGGATTTGAGGTCAAATCCTTTTCAAGTGGGAGAGGATGATGTGATTCTAGATAGCACAAGGAGCTTGGAACATGAAGAGGAGCAACTTGAACCAGAGGAAGAGCTTGAAGATGTGGATGTTCTTGAGGCGCCTACTGGACCAATGACTCCGTCAAGAGCCAAGAAGTTCAACCAAGCTGTTGGAGGACTACTTAATCAAATAAAGATTCAACAAGACAGCAAGGATGGAGGTAAAGCTTGTCAAACCACTATGGTTTTGATTCAAGCTAAGTTATTCAACAAATGGGAAAAGTGTCTCGGTTTGTACTCTTTTTCCCTTGTCAAGTTTTGTCCCAATGGATTTTCTTGACAAGGTTTTTAATGACGCAAGCTGATTCACTTCACCATTGTCTATTTGTTGAACCAAAGCCCTAGGACTTTACATTTGAATCATTCAGCCAAAGGAGGGAAAGAGGAGCCTTATTTCGGTTCAAACTTACAGTTAAATGCTTTTTATTTTCGAGATTGGTCTTGAGACTTGTTCAACGGCAATATCTCTTTTCCTTTATAAGTTATGTATTATGTTCTAAACAATTTATCAATCTTTTTAATCAAATCTCTGAAACTTGTTTCATCTCTTATGGTGTGTAATATCCATAGGAAAACCTGTTCTTCTTTTGGTGTGTAATATCCTTGAGAAGATCAGTAGAATATCAGAGGCCTTCCGCATCCTCTGTGTGACCATTCAATCCACATCCTTTGAATCTTGAATCCTTTATGGTTTTATGATTGCAAAACTTATCCTTAACACACTTCAGAGTGATCGATTTTAGGAGAATCTTATCAGAATAACCCCAAAGCAATGGTGCCTTTGAGGTAATGAACCACTTTGTAGGCTACCAGAAGATTAGAATTCTTTGCTGATGAGGAGAATTGGCGAAACTTGTTACCAGTGTATGTAATATCGGGCCGTATAATTGTCAAGTACATCAGTTTTCCAACCAATCACTTGTATGTTTCTGGATTATCAAGACATGTTCATTTGAATTTTGAACAAGTTTGATAAATGGTTTCATAGGAATTCTAGATGGCTTACACGCCAATAAACCAATCTCATCTTATAATTCCATAACATATTTCCTTTGCCAAATTGATATTCCTGTCTTTGATCTTGCAATCTCGATACCAAGAAAGTATTTCAATGGTCATAGATCATGGAGCTTGAAAGCTTTCTTCAAATCCAGTTTATCTTATCCACTACAGCATCATTGTTAGTAGCTATTATTATATCATCAACATAGACTAGTACTCCACAAAACTTCTACTCTCAGACTTCAGAAATAGAGTATGAGTATAGGCTTTCTTGTATCTCAAAGCCATAAGAGTTGTACTAAACTTCAAAAACAATTGGCATGAAGCCTGTTTTAAACCATATAAGGATTTCTTTAGGAGTCAAACTGGATTCTCTAGCAATACTTACCCTTATCTTGGTGTATAACCAGGTGGTAGTGTCATGTATATCTCTTCATCAAAATCCCCGTTTAAGAAAGCATTAGAAATGTCTAACTTGTAGACTCCAATTCTTTGCTGTTGAGATGCTAAAAGAGTTTTGACAGTAGTCTTAGCAACTGGAGAGAAGGTATCAACATAATATATAACTTCTTCATGTGTATTTCCTTTGGCCACTAACCATGCCTTGTATATGTCCAAACTACCATCAAAATTGAGTTTTATTTTGTAGACCCATTTGCATCATATGGTATGCTTATCTGGAGGTAAAGAGAATATTTCCCAAGTCTGAGTACTCTCTAAAGCAATCAGTTCTTCATTCATAGATTTTAACCATTCATCAAACTTCTTCGTTTGGTTAAAAGAACTCGGTTCATGATGTTTGGACAAGGCACAAATATATGCTTTGTAAGAATCATATAACTTCTCGTATGACATGTAAGATGATAGTGGATAAGGAATATCGAAAGTTGTCATATTATGATAATAATCTTGCAAGTATGCAAGAGCTTTAGAAGACCTTTTACTCCCTTCTATTCATCGTGAGTATGTGAATTTGCAGGAACATAACTAACTTCATTTTCAGAAACATCATTCACAACTACAGGAGATTCACTCATAGGGGTAAGAACGTCAGAGTTTCACTCACAACTATAGGAATTTCTTTACAACTGTGGGAATTTCTTTTATAACTGCAAGAACTTCTTTAACAACTGCAGGAACTTCAGTTGAAATTATATATGCTTCTAGAAAAGGAGAAAAATTAGGAGAGACATCAGTGTTACCATATGTGAATGGAAATATATCTTCATAAAATACCATATTTGTAGAAATGTGTATTTTGTTGGTCTCCAAATCCAACAATTTGTACCCTTTATAACAAGCATGGACCCAAAAAATACACATGCTTTAGCCCTTGGTTGGAACTTGTGTCGAGCTNNNNAGATGTCAAGCTATAGCATAGACAACCAAAGACATGAAGTCCACTGTAATCCGTTTTCTTGATAACAAGGATTTCATAAGGGGATTTGTCCTTCAACATAGGTGTAGGTAGTCTATTAGTCAGGAATACTGCAGTAATACAATCACCCCCAATAATCCAGTGCGAGTTTAGCCTGAAACATGATAGATCGAGCGACATTCAAGAGATGATGATGCTTTGTTTCTACAACTGAGTTATGTTTTGGAGTTTTCAAGATCTGACTTTGAGCAACTCGATGCTTCTCATCACGTCCCATTTTCTACTTCTTGTTCGACGATCTTACGATGAGTAGTTTGAAGTTGTTGATGCAACTCTAAAATTGATGATGAATAAGAGCTTGCATAACTTTTTTTTTTTCATTTGCCTTTGTTGATAGCTCTCCAAGTCGTCTAAATCCAAAACGAGTTCTCTTGTTATCTGTTTCAATAGACTAAAACAAAACAAAAAACGGATGTGGTTAAGACAACCAAATTGATTCAAAAGAAGCTAAACTTAAAGGTTCTATGGCTTTAAACAAGATTCATAAGTGGATTTAAACATGATTCACAGGCCTAACATATTTAGATACATGATTCACGAGCTTAACATATTCATAAACCAAAAAGAATCACTCAACGATTCACAAACCAAAAACAAGAAACCAGACAAACCAATGCTAAGAAGACAGAGAAAAAACAAAAGTACTTAAAAAAAATTGATTCACAAGAAGCTAATCGTAACGAATCAGTGGCTTTAAACAAGACTCATAAGTGGATTTAAACATGATTCACAAGCTTAACATATTAAGAACCATGATTAAGAAGCTTAACATATCTAGAAACCGCTCAATGATTCACAAACCATAAACCATAAACCAGAAACAAGACAAATCAATGTTAAGAAGACAAAGATAAAAACAAAAGTACCTGAAGAAATTTATTCCCAAGAAGCTAAACATCAAGAATATGTGGATTTAAACAAGATTCACAAGTGGATTTAAACAAGATTCATAAGTGGATTTAAACAAGATTCACAAGCTTAACATCCATAAGAACTGGAAAGTTCCATAAACAAAGAAGAAAAAGTGAAGCAGAAACATAAGAAAATTCTGGCAAATGATTTGACTCAGGTTTTCCCTAAGACCACTGTTGCAAGTGCACAATAGCGAAGTAGTACAAAGGGTTATCGAACCCAATGGACTGTGAAACGCTGCACTAGGAGAATATGAGATTAATAAATAGCTAAGCCAAGGTATTAAAAAGGTGTCATGAATCTAAACTAGAAAGCAAAAGACTAAAAACGATTTTAGAAAACAGGTAAGGAAAACACTAAACATTCAGGTTCATCGCATAGAATCATAAACTATTAGTCTTAGGTCTATCAATAGGGATGTGTTTAAGGCACATACTTAACTCAAATTCACTTAAATTTAAAGCCTTTCCACTCTCGTGGCTCCAGCCTCTATATCTCAATACCTAAAGACTAAACTCTCGCATGTCGTTAGATAGATCGATCCGCTTTAATATGAACATGATTCGATATGTTTACTAAAGTTTATTACTCAAACTCTCGTTGGTTATAACCCCTAGCTCATCTAGAATAGATTAGGCCACTGATTAGACTTTTGGAATGTAAACGAACCTAAGAACATTAGCTAGGTGATCAAGTTAGCTAACATCAATTGAAACAAGACTAGACGAAGAACTATTGTGATATCCCTGCGTATTTGACCCTAGATCTAACAATCTATGAACTCTCTTTGAATTCTCCTAACCCTAACTAATAAACTACTCAAAACTAAACATAAACGAAATCAAAAGTATAAGAAAAACGAATTGCATTCAATGGAAAAGAGATGACAAAGTAAAGAGATAAGAGTTCTTCTCTAGAACAAGTGCAGAGATGAGTTTTTCTCTCTTGGGAGCTCGAATCTCTCAATCAAAACGTGAATACAAGTTTCCTAGACTCTAAGATGGCTGCTCTCTTGCCTAAGAAGCTAAAAGATTTATATATATAGTGCTAGGTCTTCATAAAAGTCGGTCTAGAAGTGCTTGGATGAGATATGATCAAATATGTGAGAGAATATTATGTGGACCGGTCACGTTTTGAAGCTACTGTGACCGCTCCACGTGACTGGTGTTCCAAGGGGGAAGTGCAAAATCGTGTTTTGTTGAAGTTTCATGAAGGACCGGTCGCAGATTGAGCTAAGCGTGACCAATCCTTCTGCCCGGTCTTCTGCTGGTTTGAAGCTGAAGTTGGAGAAGAGTGGACCGGTCACGTGGGGAGTGAATTGTGACCGGACATCTTGACCGGACCTCTAGGGGATGAGTCATGATCGTGTTCTAAAGTTGGGGTAAGTTGGAAGACCGGTCTTGATGCTCAAAACTCAGTCCGGTCCTCGCGGCCGGTCTTCTAGACCTCTCGGGATGAAAAATTGAATAACTTCTGATCTACAGATCTAAATAGGTTGACGTCAAGTGCATTGGAAAGCTAACTCACAGGGCTAGATCTTTAACAAATTTCATTAAGATTAAACTTCAGAAAGGCTTCGAACGGGTGGCATAATCATGACGACGCTTCTGCATTGCTCTTCATCCGAGTTTTCCCCATTTTTGCATCTTTTCGTCCAATTGTCCTGTAAAGATTAAAAACATATAGACTATAAAACTACTTCTGGATGTTAAAAACCATTAAAACACCAATTTAAATCATTTAAATGATTATTAAAAGTGGTAAAAATCATTGTATATCAACTCTCCCAGACTTAGACTTTGCTTGCCCTCAAGCAAACAAGAATCTTAGAATGGTGAAAGAGGTTTGAAAATCATGGGAACTCGCAAATCTTCAGTAACCATGCTTTAGACTCATGAACTGCAGACCACATTAAACAAGTACCCAGTTAGACTTTGGTCACTATACTCCCACCACGACTTGCAAAAACGGATCTGTCTATACTTCAAACCTGCGAAAATCTTGCATTTTCGTTAGTTGACTCTCTACATTCATTAAGTGTTTCGTGAATTCTCACCAAAGGATATCATGCAGGGTGGACGGCTCTAGGTATCAGAAAGGTTTATTTGAAGTGTTTGGTGAGGTTAAGAGTGTTTAGGATTACCAGACGCTCCAGAGGATGCAAGACATTATGCAAAACAGCAAGAGAGAGTAGACCTGTTGATAGCCACAGTTTCTAACCACTTTGCCCTTTCTTTTCTTCCCCCAGACTTAGAGTTTTCTCTGTAAGTCTTGTAAATGGCTTTATCTTCTCTGTAGATAGAACTTTGGCATTCCTTGGGGGTTTTTAAGTGCTAAGAGACAATAGATATTTTACTGTTTCTTTTCATCCCTAATTTTTCTGTTTCTTTTTCTTTTCTTTCTTTTTTCTTTCTTTTTCGATTTTTTTCTTTCTTTATTTGAGAGGGGAAACGGTTTATTTTGTACAAGTCTCATAGGGCCACGAATTTTATCCTTATTAAGTGTCCCCAAGGAAACGACAAGCTCTTTGTATCAAGTCTTTGTACTCCACCAAGTTTTTCCAAGCCTTCTTCTACAGTGGCTAGAAAACTGCGTTAGTCTTCTCTCTCCAACATTTTTGCACATATCTGCACTTAAAACAACGAAACAAGAGTGCATGAGGTCTGAAAAGAGGTAAAGGTTTAAGGTGGGGTACCAACTAAAGATGAGCTAGCCATTCAGGGCAACAGAGAGTGGTAAAAATGATAAGATGTCCTAAATGTCTGGTTCGTTTCCCTGATCTAACACCTTTGATGAGAGAATTAATCAGTATTAAAGTCCAATAAAGATAGAGCCAACCTATGATCTATCAAAAATCTCTGCAAGATGAAGATTTCAGGGGTAAGTTGAGTCATGGGGTTTCTATATATCGTTTGGTCCAACCGAATCCTGCAAATGGTCACTAGGAAAGTAAGTTAAAACATATAATGGTTAATGATCATCATGAGATAAGGTCCTTATTCCCTACTTTTTTGACTCAATAAAAACGTTTTGACTCGATAAAAGCAAAAATTTTAAGACAAACACCAAAGAAAAACTGTTAGTAAAGATAGTCTCCCCCAGACTTACTTCACACCGTCCCGGTATGAAAAAAAGAACCCAAGGGAGTGGATTAGGCTTAATAACAGTAAGAGAGTTAAGGTAATTGATGTAAAAGATGATAGGAGTGGATTAGGCTTAAAAACGGAGTTTTAAGAGCATTATTGCATAATTCGTGATGTATTGGCCATGTGAGGGATGTCTCGTGTGTAGAAATGGAAACTCCAACATATATATCAGTACTTAGATGAGAATATTTAGCTAACACACCAAAATCGTCAAAAACAAACAAGAATTTTGAAAGTTATGCACAAAACGGATTTTCGAAGAAAGCCCGCTTTGTGTTCTTGAGAAAGAGATGAGTTTACTGATAAAAATATCAATAATTTTAAGAAACTTCCTTCTTCAAAAATGTTTCTGGGTCGTTTTTTAAGATAAAATCTAAGACATGATTGAAAACATTCGAGCCAATTTTGTTTTGGTACAGTGCTGAAGTTTAGATGTTGAAAACGTACCTTTGCTTGTCAGAGACAGGTCACGAATGGGAAGGGGCCATGGCCGGTCCTCGTGACCGGTCCTTAGGACTCTTATTCCATTGGTGAAGTTCAGGGGAGGACCGGTCACAGGAAGAGGTCCCATGACCGGTCTTCCAACCATGCGATTTGTTTCTTCGTTTTTGGGTAGCAGATTGGTGGACCGGGTGCAAATTGAGCTGTGTGTGACCGGTCTTCGTGACCGGTCCTTGAAGGGGGAGTTTTTTTACACGATTTCAGTAAGGTAGAGTGGTTGACCGGTCACAAATCAAAGGAAACGTGACCGGTCCACTAGAGCTGAATAAAACAAAGTTTTTGTCTTCGTTTCTTTGAGTGTATTGGTTCTTTCCATCAATTACTGTAAGAAAAAAATAAAGACTAATTAAAACAAGACTTAAAGCAAAGAAAAAAAAGTAAAATACCTATGGGGTGCCTCCCAAAAGCGTTTTGTTTAACGTCGTTAGCTCGACTGTGAAGCTTTGAAGGTTTTGATTAGGCTTGTAGTGAATGGGCCAATGGGAGTGAATCTCCTTTGGCTTCTTCATGGTCAGCAAGGTATGGATTGAGATGTTTCTCATTGATGGTGAATTGGCGTCCATGCTGGTGAATTGGCGTCCATGCTTGTTCCAAAGAATCACTTCACCTTGAAACAACTTCAATGTATTATCCACCTTTTCATTGACACTTTTTGCGCCTTTCTCCGTTAACTCTGAAGGAACGGTTCTGAACTTAGAGAAGAGTTTTAAGGCTCCCTTATGCTTCACCTTGGCCTCCATCACGTCTCCTAAAGTTTCCTTTGGAGTCACAACCAAGTAAAGATCATTATGGATCATTTTTGGCCTAGATTTCATCATTTTTGTTCAGGTCCTTGACTTCAGTAGATTTCAATAATACCCCTTTGTATTCAAAGACGGTCATACAAGAAGAATCTTTTGCTGGAACTATAGGATAGAAGAATCTCTTCTTGACTTTGGTAAAAGAGATACGCTGATTTGGTAGATTAACAACTGCTCCCACAGTTTCAAGGAATGATGTCCCAAGGATTAATGGCCTTTTATGATCTCCTTCCATATCCAAAATGTGAAAATCAACAGGAAAGAGACAGCCTTCAACTTGAAGCATCAAATTAGGAACAAAACCTTGTGAAGTTGTGGTAGAAGCATCTCCAAACTTGAGAGATAACGTTGAAGGTCTTATGTCAAATAATCCCAGCTTCTATGCAACAAACTTAGGCATCAGGTTTACATTAGCTCATGTTTTACAGGGAGAATTTTTGAATTCCACTTCATTGATTGAGCATGGAACAACACACTCCCCTGGATCTTCTATCTTAGGCATCTTCCTCAACGAATGTTTTTGGTCTTTGTGAACTGGCTTGTCAGTTTCAGGCAGTGATAAAGGGTCAAAACATTGGTGGTGGGTTCTTATAAACTATTGGGGCGTTCTTAACTTTACCTATAAGAGCACCAGCTTGTATTTTGACATCTCTTGCTGTATTAGCTACTTTCATGTCGAGCTTTTTGACATGTGCATCCAGTGACTCAATCTTTCCATTTAGCATCACGAATTTCCCATTGAGATCATTGTAGAAGTTATCAACCTTGAAGTTGAGGCCGCTTGCACTCTTCTGTTGATTCTCTAGGAGCTGAAGCATTAGAATCTCAAGCTCGTTGTCTTGGGGTGGTGGTACAGCAGATGAGCTCACTGGAGCTGTAAGAGAAGCTTGGGAGTCCTTAGCTTCAGTGTACTCCACCAAAACATTTTCTCCATATACTTCCTTCCCGTTTTCACTTGTGATAGCATTAACACACGCATTGCTTGGGTTTTGTTTTGCCTTCCCAGGAAGAGTACTAGCTGGTGCCTTGACAGCTTCTGCGGTTTGGGCCAATCGAATATCCATCTTCTTGACATGAGTAGAGAGTGACTCGAACTTGTTGTTCAAGTTATTGTACATGCTATCCACATTGACATTGATGTCACTTGCTGTCTTTTGCTGGTTTTGGAGAACCTGTTGCATCAAAAGCTCAAGCTTATTGTCCCGAGGTACATGGGCTGGAATTGTAGGACCTTGCATAGGAGCTTGCATAGAAGCTTGGAAGGTGTTGAATTGTGCCATTTTCTGGAAGTGTTAGCCGAAATTTAACCTTTCCCTTTGTCCTTTCTTCTGAAATCCTTGTTGGAAGGCTTGTTGTTGAGGAGGATACACTTGATCCTGAGGGTTCTGAACGTTTGTGCTTCTGTAGGCCAGATTTGGATGGTTCCTGTAGTTCTGATTGAAGCCACGGTTCTGAAAATTCCCTTGCGTATTAAGATAGTTCATGTCCTCTTGATGTTCTTTAGAGTAAGCATCTAGGTCATGAAAAATGTCACCCATTGGAGCCTTTGAATCTTCCAAAACGTGGATAACTCTTTGTTGTCCTTGAGATATTTGTTTGGAGATATGAGAGACCATTGACTTGAGCTATGCTAGCTGCTTAGACTTGGAATTAGTGGAGAGACTTGTGCAATCGAAATCAATACAACTTTTGCTGTTAGAAGCAGTAACCATGCATCTTCCACAGTTCTTGTCATAAAGTCACCATTGCTTGCAGTGTCAAGAGATAGGCGATATTTGGGTTCAATTCCTCTGTAGAAGGTGTTCAAAACGTGACCATCTGTGAACCCGTGATGTGGACAGTCTCTTAAGTACTCCTTGTAGCGATCACAAGCTTCATATATAGACTCAACAGGACCATCCTGAAATCCTTGAATCTTATTTCTGAGAAGATTTGATATAGACTTAGTGTAGAAGTGCCCAAGGAAGACAACTTTGTACTCGTCCCAAGTAGTGATCGATCCTGGAGCTAGAGACTTCAACCATCTGTGAGCCTTGTCACTTAGAGAGAATGAGAAGAGCTTGCACATGAGGTAATCATTAGGCACGCCATTAGCTCTGGTAGTGCTGCAAATCTCCTCAAAGGTTTCTATGTGATCCATAGGGTGCTCTGATGAGAGTCCATGAAATTGGTTCTGCTTAACCAAGCTAATGATCTGAGATTTGATCTCAAAATCTTGCCTTTGAGGAGGAGGAGGACGGATTGCAGCTCGATCCTGAAAGAAGCAATTGGGGGCGTCATACTCTCTCAAAGTAAGATGAGGTGGTGATTGTCTTTGAGGTTGTGCATGTGGTGGCTATTGAAAAACGTTTCATGGAGGGTTGTTTTCAACTCTAGTACCTTGCAGTGGCACTTGGTTATCCACAGGAGGTGGAGGATCGTCAAGAGGAGGTGGTGGAAGATCTCTTTCAGCCATCTCTTGTTGTCTCAAACGATTTCTTCTTCGGTTTTCTCTTTCAACTCTTTCTATCTCTTGTTCAAGTGTAGGCAAGTTTTTTATTCCTTTGCTTTTGGTCATGCACCTGAAACACACAAAGACAAAAAGAAATAAGAGAGTAGTAGTGCTAAAAGTAAATGACCTAGACTAGAAACTAATCCTAAAATCGTAGGCAACTAAACAGTCCCCGGCGACGGTAACCAAAAACTTGATATGACTCAGGTTTCCCCTAAGACCACTGTTGCAAGTGCACAACAACGAAGTAGTAAGAAGGGTTATCGAACCAAAGGGACTGTGAAACGCTGCACTATGAGAATATGAGATTAATAAATAGCTAAGCCAAGGTATTAAAGAGGTGTCACGAATCTAAACTATAAAGCAAAAGACTAAAAATGATTTTAGAAAACAGGTAAGGAAAACGCTAGGCATTCAGGTTCATCGCAGAGAATCATAAACTATTAGTCTTAGGTCTATCAATAGGGATGTGGTTAAGCCACGTTCTTAACTCAAATTCACTTAACTTTAAAGCCTTTCCACTCTCGTGGCTCCAGCCTCTATATCTCACTACCTAAAGACTAAACTCTCGCATGTCGTTAGATAGATCGATATGCTTTAACATGAACAGGATTCGATATGTTTACTAAAGTTTATAACTCAGACTCTCGTTGGTTATCACCCCTAGCTAATCTAGAATAGATCAGGCCACTTACTAGACTTTTGGAATGTAAACGAACCTAAGAACAGTAGCTAGGTGATCAAGTTAGCTAACAGTAATAGAAACAAGACTAAACGAAAAACTATTATGATATCTCTGTGTATTTGACCTTAGATCTAACAATCTATGAACTCTCTTTGAATTCTATTAAGCCTAACTAATAAACTACTCTAAACTAAACATAAAGGAAATCAAAAGTATAAGAAAAACAAATTGCATTCAATAGAAAAGAGATGACAAAGTAAAGAGATAAGAATTCTACTCTAGAACAAGTGCAGAGATGAGTTCTTCTCTCTTGGGAGCTCGAATCTCTCAATTAAAACGTGAATACAAGTTTCCTAGACTCTAAGGGGACGACTCCTTTTCCCAAGAAGCTAAAAAATAAATAAATATATATAGTGCTAGGTCTTCATAAAAGTCGGTTTAGAAGTGGTTGGACGGGATAGGATCAAATATGTGAGGGAATATTTTGTGGACCGGTCACGTTTTGACCGGTCCTCTAGGGGACAAGTCAAAATCGTGTTTTGAAGTTGGTGTAAGTTGGAGGACCGGTCTTGATGGTCAAAACTCAGCGCGGTCATCGCGGATGGTCTTCTAGACCTCTCGGGATGAAAACTTGAATAAATTCTGATGTACAGCTCCAAATAGGTTGAGGTTAAGTGCATTGGAAATTTAATTTACAGGGCTAGATTGTCACCAAATTTCATTAAGATTGGACATCGGAAAAGCTTCGAAAGGGTGGCATAATCATGACGCTTCTTCATTGCTTTTCATCCGAGTTTTGCCCATTTTTGGTATCTTTTCGTCCAATTGTCCTGTAAAGACTTAAAACACTATATGTAGACTATAAAACTACTTTTGGAGGTTAAAAACCATTAAAAACCAATTTAAATCATTATTAAAAGCGATAAAAATCATAGTATATCAGCATACATAAAACTTATGTGGCTTTGAAGTCCATAACCTTTGAATAACTCAAACAACATCAAGTATTTCACATATGCTACTAATTCATGCTCATTAAAATAGTGACATCAAGTACTCATACTCAGAAAACACAAAGACAAAACAGAATAAAGAAGACAGAGACAAAAATTACAACAGTACCTGCAAAAATATCTCATTCTTCTCTTCAAGGGTGAGAGTCCGATGAGTTGAGTGTTATAACGAAATCTGTAAACGTCTAAACCATCGACATCTATTTTGGACTTTCTGTCTACTAGGTTCTTCTCATAAGTCTTATCAACTGGTTTGGCTTGTTAATAAACAAAAGTTCCATCCGCCCTTGTATGTATTTTGATAAACACTTTCTATGTCGATAATGAGAAGGGAATAGATAGATTTTTGTGTGGATACTATAAGAGTCACAAAGTAGTCACAATTTAGTCGCACATTAAATATATGGGAGAGAGAAGTTGGCGCCTATTAATTCTCTGAAGTCACAAAATAGTCGCACATGTTCAGAGGTAGCAAAATAGTCGCATAGTTATATAGTAGCAAAATAGTCGAAAATTGTTTATTATAGTAGCAAAGTATTCACAAACTGTAACTATTTTGTGACACTATTATGTGACTCACAAATCTAAACCCTAGATGCTATACCTTAAGTGCCAAATATATTTACATATCAAATTTCGATGATTATTCTTCTAATTCTAAAAAAACACATCCCTCACTTATAAAGAGTAAGATAATATATGATATATAAATTTTAAAAAATTAAAAAACATGCAATGTAAACCATAAAAAAACACAAACACATAATATATGTAGGTGTTATGCAATCATAAGTGCAAAATATTCGAAGTTAATTTTTTGTTTGCGTGTATCGTCAAATTAACCATCAACTTCTTCTTTCTCCAAAGAACCATGATGTTTATGTTGACCAAGCCAATTTAACCATAAAATAGTCAATTTTAATTAGAAAATTAAGTAAGTTAATGATTATGTGAAAAAAGCCCTTTGGGCCCAAAAAACCTCTCTCCTCTCTCCTAGGCGATCTTCGACTTTGCTTCCTCCGGGAGAATCTCTATGGCGTCTGGCGGTCTGTCGGCGACGCGAGAGATCCTCCCCTGTTTCCTTTTTAGTTGTTTCCTTTCTTGCTTTAGTTTTTCATGTATTGGTTTTGGTTTTAGAGATTGTTGAGGGTCGTCGTCCTCCTTTCGCTTCTTCGGCGGTGACGAGGCGTGGAGGAATCGCGGACGATGCGATGCCATGGCTTTTGGAGGTTACAGAATTTTGCTCATGCCCGGATCTGGGGTGGTTAAGATCCGCTATGGGATTGGCGGAGAAAACCATCCCTAGGGAAAGATGAAGAGCGACGACGGTCTCCTCCCGGCTTAGATCGCGGCGGAAATCGTCCTACGTGATGCGGAAATGAGCAAGGAGTACTCTCTTAGATGGTGGAAGAGGATAATCTTTGACTTCAGAAAGAGGTTAATCCTTGAAACAAGGCGGTGGAACCTTCGAACGGCGTTGCAGGTAGCTCCAAACCTGGGTATATCAAACCCAAGACTTGATGGAAAACACTTGATAAACTTGTTGATCCCTTGAATATGACACACCAAGACATATCGAAAAGTTCACAAGGAACTCAAGGAGAATCACTCTCAAAAAGAAGAAAAAATTATTTGATTAAAAAGTTGGGTATCTTCTCCAATGGAGATTACATGAATATAAAGGGAAAAGAAACTTGCAGAATAAGCTAGATAATAAATTGTCTTGGAAATA
>OVAY01001933.1:0-22905 GCA_900406395.1 Kernera saxatilis | reverse complement strand
AAAATAGATCATTCAGTGCAGAATTGTGGATTACTCTGAGATTCAATTACAGAGTTTCTCGTTAGCCTCCGTGAAATCCCTTCTTCTCCTTCTTCTCTATATATCTTCTTCTCCTTCTTCCCCTAAGGTCTCGAGATTCGTCAGAACAAAATCTGGAATCCCCAATTTGGCCACTTGTAACGCCGGCCTGAAACTCGAGGAGACAGTCGATTCGTTGAAAGGGAAGATTCGGCTTGATTCGTGGATCTCTTCTCGTGTCCAAGGCGTTAGCCGAGCTCGCGTGCAGTCGAGTATTCGTCTGGGGCTCGTTAGAGTCAATGCTCGGGTCGTTGATAAGGTTTGATCTCTGGATTTAGAGTTCAGTTCTGGTTTGATTCTGGTGTCTGGAAATCATCACTGTTACTAAATGTTTGCAATTTCTTTTGGGTTTTTTCTTAGTTATATCGCATTTTTCCAAATCATTGTGTAGCAAAACTTCGCAGCAAGCTCGATAAGAATTCTGGGTGTATCGGAGTTACAAAGGACAGGAACGGAGTATAGGGAATTAAAAATAACTAACCAAATAAAACGGAAGGTTATGTTTTAACACGTGATCAAACTTCTACTAAGGTTTTAACGGAGTTTAAACGTTGGTTTTAACGGAGTGTAAACCGTGCGTTAATGAAAGTAACGTCGTGAAAAGACGCTGTTACTTGGGTTTCACCAACATCCATTTTCCGTTTTTTACACAATACAAGGAAAAATGTAAATGAAATTCATACGTTTAGACAATTATTCAAATCATACCTTGTTTTTTTAATAAAAACATCCTATAAGAGAGGTATCGAATAAGCTTCCGTAAACTAACCGTAACAAATAGTTCTTTTAATAAACCCATTTTCAAAACAAAAACAAATAGAACTTTAAACTTATTTTATTTAGATAATTATGACTTCACTTCTGCTAATGCTTCAGAAACAAACAACAGTCATTTTTTTCGTCACCTCCTCTGTGTATGCCGATCAAGTTTTTTTTTTTAAATCCTAAAATTGTTTGCATATTTCATATTTGTTATGAATAAACATACACATGTAAAATCGATAGATTTCATTTTCGAAAGAACAAATCGAATAACGCAAGTCCGTGACATAACAATTGCTTACGTAAGAGACATCTCATCCGTTGTCTTCATTACCCAAAATCACTTCTCTCGCTGAAAAGCCTGATATACTTTTCACCAACAACTGATAGTAAAATATTCGTGACGGAGAAAAATAAAATGTTTAGAAAATATTGGATTAATTCGAAGTTGCTTAAATGATGAGTTAGGGTTGGCAAAACTAAAAGGAGAAAGAAAAGGTGCAGGTTAGATGTAATTTGGGTTAGGTAAGTAGCTCGCGTTCCAAGGATAATGTTGGGCATTTATTCATTAAATCAACTAATTAGAAAGCAGGTAGTCCTTACGTTTGAATCTCTAACTTGTTTGTTCACTTTTTATTATTGTTTGTTCACTTTTGTTAAGGATCGATTCCAAAAATAAGACGTATTCTATTCAAAGGTTTACAATCTTCAGATGATAAGGACCTATATTCTATACATAATAAAGACTTTAAATAGTAGGGATTTCAATGAGCTCGGAACCCCTACTACATTGTAGCTAACGTTAGTTTCTTTATAGCTTTTTAATTTATTTTGGCCCCTGAAGCTCCTTGTTCTTGATTTATTTGTAATCGAACTCTTCTTCTTTTTGATATATATTAACATTTTATCCAAAAAACAAAAAGAGCTTGGAACGAAGTTAAGACTAAAATTTGAAAAACTTGTAACTCTGACTCTGATTTATTATTATGGACCAGCCGTAAAAAAGTATTACTAATACTTTTTTTTGTAATCAGAGATTTCTGGGTTTTTTGTTTTAAATGAAAACTTTCAAAAAAAGAATTAAAACTTTCCACCAATATATATTAGTGGAAAAAAATGATTATCATTCCATTTTAATTTCTTCCCTTGAATAAAGTTATCAGTTAGGGCCTAATTGCACGAGTAACATTGTCATTAGGATCCAAAATCTGTAGAATCGATTCACCACATCAGATCAATATTTTGCAGGCAACATAAGTAACTTGTACAATATTGATTGCATCACACACAATCACCAGTTTGGGCTTTTGATGATCATCCATCAGATAATTAATGCTCACTTGGGCAAGACACGAGTGTACCTTTGATCCTCCTTCTAAAGTTGTGTGCCCTGATTTTTTGCATAGACAAACTAATCCGATAGGTCCTTCTTCTTCTCACACGGACCCTTGGAAGGCCGCGGAAGCAAATAATATCATCATTTTTTCAATTACTATGATACTCACATAATGTGTAATTTGTAAAAAAAAGAAAAAGAAAGCCAAATCACATAACTAACAGAATGTTTTATTAGTAAATAATGAAATTAGTTTCCGACATTTTAAAACGAATGCTATATTTTTTTTTTTTTTTTAAATTTTTGTTTAAGGATGTAGGATCACTCGGTGGTGATTGGTCATGACTCCATGACTCAGGACACGCGTGTACCGTTGATCCTCCTCGAAAAGCTCTGAAAAGCATTGCTGACGTGGCATGATAAACTAATCCGATAGGCACACTAATCCAATAGTTATATATCTACTCAGCACTTAGCCTTAATCCGATAGTGAAAACACAAATACGGTACGTTACATAGTCGTTTGTCTGGCATATTATTTGCATTTTTGGAATTGTTGGAAAGGCAAATCCCAATTCATCTCTTGTTTCTGTTTCTCCGGTGTACTGATTTTACCAAAGACCAACCGTGAACGACGATGATCGCGCGGCGGATCTGGCGGAGCCATCGGTTTCTCCGCCGCCCATTCACCTCGTCTTCTGTTTGCTCTCCGCCGTTCCGGGTACCGGATTATCATTCTCAGTCATTCGCCTCTCCGACGTCGCGCCCATTCCTTGTTCACCCTCTCTCCGTAAGTTTCTTCAGACCAAATTTCTAATTTTATCCAGTTTTTTTTTTAAAACAATATTTGAGGAGTGATTGTTTCGGACAAGCTCTTCGAGGGAAAAAGAAACATTAATCTGTTAGATTTTAAAGGAAGGAAATAAAGTTTTCAGGGGGGAAAAACTCGTTTGACAAAGTGGGAAATTGTTTAGATTTCTGGAGATCAAACAAGTTGGTCATTTTTTTATCGTAATTTGGGCAGTTGATGAGATGGTGTGGAGGGAGTAGAAGCTGGTTTTCGAACGAAACCATGGCCGTTGATTCAAATGCAGGGTTAATTGATGTGCCACTGGCACAAACTGGGGAAGGTATTGCTGAATGCGAGCTTCTCAAGTGGTTTGTGAAAGAGGTCTGTTGGTTTTATTCTGCTACAAGATTCAGTCTTTTCGATTGCTCTTTTGGTTTTAATTTAAACAAGCGTTTATGAATCAGTCTTTTGGTGTTTTGCTTTTGCAGGGGGATCCTGTCGAAGAGTTTCAGCCACTCTGTGAAGTTCAGAGCGATAAAGCGACAATAGAGATAACGAGTCGTTTTAAGGGGAAAGTCGCCTTCATTTCACATGCTCCAGGTG
Source organism: Kernera saxatilis (assembly GCA_900406395.1). Taxonomy (NCBI): domain Eukaryota; kingdom Viridiplantae; phylum Streptophyta; class Magnoliopsida; order Brassicales; family Brassicaceae; genus Kernera; species Kernera saxatilis. Next base: position 19,336 of record OVAY01001933.1, on the reverse strand, counting down.
ACATTATTAAGGTTAGAGCATACAAAAATGAAAATTTTCCATACTTTTTCTTTCTTTCTGGAATGTGGATATTTGAAAACTGTATTTAGGCTCATTGCATCAATGGTGTCTAGTTTTTAATAAGGCTAAGATTAAGCATATCATTACTCATTCAAACTTTGAACACTGCAAGGTAATGGATATTGTTAGGGGAAGTTTTCTCTAGATTGGACTATCGGCTAAACGCCATCTGTTGATGCAAGGTTGGAGAGACTCTGGTTAGGCTGGCGGTTGAAGACGCCGAGGATGCTCTTCTAGTAACCTCTGATTGCTCAGAAAATGTAAATCTGGGCGGTTCAAAGCCAAAAACAGACAGTCTTGTTGGAGCTCTGTCAACGCCTGCTGTTCGTAACCTTGCAAAAGACCTTGGTATAGACATCAATGTCGTTATCGGGAGTGGTAAGGATGGGAGAGTTTTGAAAGAGGATGTTCTTCGATTTGGTGGCCAGAAAGGAAATGCAACAGATTCAGTTTCTTCTGAGAATCCTGTTATAGGAGGAGACTCGATTTCCACAATAGTGAGTAACTTTGAAGATAAAACAATTCCTCTAAGGTATGATATTGTTGTCAGTTTGTGGCTGGTTATAACGGTAATGAACACATCTTGTGCCTGAATCAATGCCTAAATCTTTCCTTATTCTCAGGGGATTCAACCGAGCAATGGTCAAGACAATGACTATGGCTACAAAGGTACCGCATTTTCATTTCGTTGAAGAGATAAACTGCGACGCACTTGTGGAGCTCAAGCAATTCTTTAAAGAGAACAATACAGATTCCACCATCAAACACACTTTCCTTCCTACTTTAATCAAGTCGCTGTCAATGGCTCTAAACAAATATCCCTTCGTGAATAGTTGCTTCAACGAGGAGTCTCTCGAGATCATCCTCAAAGGTGGTTATTACTTTTGAGATCATCTTCTGATATCTTAGATTATATGTCTTCATGATTTGTTGGTTTAATTGTAGGTTCACATAACATTGGAGTGGCAATGGCTACTGAACATGGCCTTGTCGTTCCTAATATAAAGAATGTTCAGTCGTTATCTTTACTAGAGATCACCAAAGAGCTGTCGCGGTTACAACATTTGGCAACAAACAACAAACTTAGCCCTGAGGATGTCACCGGTGGAACCATCACATTAAGTAACATTGGAGCAATCGGCGGGAAATTCGGGTCACCTCTTCTAAACTTACCCGAAGTTGCTATTATCGCTCTTGGAAGAATCGAGAAAGTTCCAAAATTCTCAAAGGACGGAACTGTTTATCCTGCGTCGATAATGATGGTAAGGCTTTATCATGTTCAACATATCGTAGCTCCAGATTTTTGTTAGTACCAAGGTCTGATCGTGAATTGGGTTTTTGATTTAGGTTAACATCGCAGCGGATCATAGAGTTCTAGATGGAGCAACGGTAGCTCGGTTTTGCTGCCAGTGGAAAGAGTATATCGAGAAACCCGAGTTGCTAATGCTTCAAATGAGATAGTTAAAAAAGAATTTCATGCTTCTTTGTGAATCTCTCTTTGTACTAATAAAGTGTTATGAATCTTTATGTTCGAATAAGACCAAGTTTAGCGTCAGAATGTACTTTCAAAAACACACCAAGATGTTGCAGACTTGCAGTCTCCGTCGATATACAAAATACTTTAATTATTTAATTGTACAAATTCATACGATTAAAGTATTTTGTAAATTGAAGGAGACGCACTAAACAAAAATTTAAAAATATACTATTAGAAAAGAAGGAGGCGCATTAATTTCTTCTTTTTTTTTGGCATCAAGACGCATTAATTTCTTAAGAGGATCAACGTTCGAATCTATGTAGTATGTACTAACGTTCTTTACAAAAGAGTCTCCATTTTTACCGGTTCCAGTCACTTTCAAGTTTCAACTATCACGCTCTTAATTATAATTTTGAAAAGGTTTAAATACAAGCATATAAATTAATATATAAAAAAAGGCATCTATATTGATTCACGTGGGATAGATGAAACTTTACAGCTTTCACCAATTGCAAAAAGATTAAAAACATCACATTTTCCTATTGAATTCCTCCTAACCAAAAAGAAAAGTATGGCCATTTTATCCAAGAGGTTATTATTATTAAATTTACTATTTCTTTTTATGTGACCAAGTAAATGGGAGAAGAAGAGGTAGAGATCCTCTGTTGCTGCTCCATGTTAAGCTCTCGTAAGCTCAGATACGGGATCGCCACGTCACCTTTCCTCGCCGGCGTCAGTGTTCCCCCTATAGGTCCCGACGAAGGTCTACTCGTTGTCGTCGTACGGTACGGCGTGCTCGACCCGCTCCGACTCTCCGTTGCGTAAACCGGACCCGACATCGACATTGACCCGGTTACGCCGCGGAAATTCCTGGCCCTCCGATCCTCGCTCAGGCGGACGGTGGAGATTGGGCATTTCCGCCACTTGAAAAAGGGGAAAGCTTTCTTCCACCACCACCGTTTCTTCCTCTTGTTGTGCATTGCGGATCGGGTCGGGTCATCTTTTGAAATGGGTTTCTGGAGCTTGAAGTGAAGACCGTTAGTGGAGGATTTTGCCGAAGTTTCTCTCTTATGCTTTCTTGCTTCCTCCATAACCTTTCCCGGAAAACCATAAACATCAATAACAAAATCCCTAACAGACCAAATTTACTCAAAACAGAGCCAAAAATGCGAAACGTAGAGCAAAAAATCCACTCGAAGCGAAACAATGAAGCACAGATACCTGAAAGTAGTCGATGTGGGGATCGAAGCCATAGTCGCTGTAATGTTGAGAATCGGAAATGGGGAAAATTGGAGAATTGTTGGACATTCTTCTTGCTTGGTCGAGTTTAGTGGAGATTGAAGGTGAGTGCTTTAATGGCGGAAAATGGATTTGTGAAGGGATCAAAGAGAATGGGGATGGCCGTTGGGAGAGTGTGGGGTTCCACTCGTCTATTGTGTCATTTTCAACATCCCCTCACTTCCTTCTTTCTCCTATATATTTCCAATTTTACTTTATAAAAATGGCCATACGTTATCTCTTTTTCAAATCCATCTTCATTGTCCGTCCTCATATTGTATTCGCTACAATTCACTATTAATTTGAAAAAAAAATTCCAACAAAATATTTTAAACTAATTATGAGCATCATTTTATAACACAAACAAATAACCACTATGATTTATGTTCAATAATAAGTTACTACAATTACTATGCTAACTATTTTCACCAACTACATACATCGTAGTGCATATAATACAGGTTACAATTTTGTAGTTTTAATTTCCCGAAACGAGGACTGTTATTGATTTCACCGTTCAAAGAAAAATATTGTGATGCAGGCACTCTCGAAGGACGATACATGTGCATGAGCATCACGTGATCTTCATAACACATGCAATCTCCTCGAGTTCCTCATCCTTTTTATTTATTATCCTATCAATTCTCATCCAATCTAAAAAGCATACCATTACTAAAATCGATTGTAAATGACTCAATCGGACAAACTTATAATTTTCAATAAATCAGTTTTAAGTGCGGGGTTAACCGGTTGCCGCTTCTATATTACGTTTTTCTTTCACTCAAGTCCATGTAAGAATTTTGTTTTTACTGATATTTGGCATTCGTATAAGATTCTTTGCGTTTTAATACCTTTTTATTGTTTATGATGCTTTTTGTCCCTTTCACCACAGTCCCTAGATCTTAGACCAAACGAAGACCAAATCACTCTAGTCTTTTGAAATAAAATTCATTCTAGATCCTAGACCAAATCAATTACTTCTATTCACATATCAAGGCTTTCAGCTTTCACTCAGGACTCGGGAGATGCCATGGGCAATCAGTAATTAATTAATCATTCTTCAAACAATTTTAGAAGAACACATTAAAAACAAAAGATTTAAAACCCGGAAAATAAAATAATTTACAAATTGGAATCTCCTACATGTTCGCGGTGTACGGGACTTGGGTTTGTGGGATCCACGTATCGCCCAGTAAGAATCTGCCGCCAGTGTAAAGAAGAGCCTCTTCAGGTGTTAGTTTCTTGATACCGGGCCATTTAACTCTTTGGGCCTGATTCGATCCAGGCCCAATATTCAGATGCTCGGCGTAGTATAGCGTCTTGAGCGCAAAGTCCCCCTGCCAAGGAAGCCATCCCGCTGGATCGATGACGTCATCGATCGTCGTCTTCATGATGATCGTCCTCGAGAACTCCTTCCACGGCCTTCCTAGATATGCTTTGTTCACAGATTTCACCGGGATATACGCCGGATCTCCCACTATATGGCAGTTATGGAGTACCAATCCGGTCGATTCACGGACGTCGGTGCGTCCCTGAGCGGTGACCATACACGATTGACCTCCCTTAGGTTTTCGGACGACGATTTTACAGTTCTGGAGTATACATTTCGCGTCGCCGAAGATGAAATCTACGGTGCCGGAGACTGTGCAGTCACGGTAGAATTGCCGGTGAGAGTGAGTGTATAAGGTATCTTGGTAACCGTCGATTTGACAGCTGTAGAAGACGGCGTAATCCGCCGAGACTCTCAACGCCACCGCCTGTCCTCCCTCTGGTCCAGCCGTGTTCTCGATCCCGATATTCTTCGCTGTGAAGTGGTCGCCCTCGATTGCTGCAAAAACAGAATTTGGAAAAGTTTGTAATGTTTAGAATCTCTCTTTTAGGTATTCAAGGGGTGGAAATAAGAAACTCACTGACGGTGGCTGTTAGGAACGTCTTGACTTTTCCGATACCGAAATTGAGGCTACCGGTGATTTTGGTCTTGTTTGGTCCATCGCCGATGAAAGTGACGTAAGGCATATTCCTGGTGACCATAACTTTCTCCTTGTAGATTCCTTGTTTGATGTGGATGAGGAATGGCAGCCTGTTGTCTTTAGGCACAGAATTTAGAGCATCGGCGATGGTCTTGAACTGGCCACTTCCGTCCTGAGCCACTACAGCATTAGCCTTCACCGGTGGTCCTCCTCCTTGCGGTGCTGCCATGAGCCGTCGTGCCTCTGGTCCAACCCATGTTGGGATACCATCTTCTGTAGACAAAAGCTTTCTGGCGTAGTTTGCAAGAGCTCCGGTTAGTCCTGTTATCAAGACGCACATTACGATTCATTGATTCGTATGGATGTTTTGGAGATATCTTTGGTAAATTGAAAAAAGATACCTGTGATGTTGGAATTTGGAAGAATGGTGGAGAGGTCAGTAACCATGGCAAGGCTATTGCTACTAAGCTCTCTTGATGTTTTGAAGATTTTGAGCATGTCTCGCATAAGGTTCGACTTAATTTCCTCAAAGGAATCCATACAGGTTTGCTGGAATGCGATGGAGCCACTTAGCCAAACTCGAAGATCCTCAACAAAGCCTTCGATCTGAGCAACTGAGAACCCATGATCAACACACTTTTTCAGATCATTAATAGCGTCAATCATTAGCTTCTCACACAGCTCGAAAGCACCCTTTGCTTCGGGGTCTTTGTGAGCCTTAGCTTTAACATCTTCAGAGGCTTTCTTGAGGCCTTCGTCGATGGCTTTGATAGTGACGTTGAAGCTGAGTTTGATGAGGTCGAGAGGCTCAGTGGATTTGGGAGAGGCGCCCATTAAGCTGTTAACGCAGGTCTCTTTGAAGTCAGTGGGTGCACAAACCGCTTGAACCGCTTTGGTGGTTTTCCGGATCTGATTTTCATTGGGCGAGTTTTTAGATGTTACGACAGCTACAGAGACAACCATGATGACTAGCAAACCCGAGACACTACCGGCAATGATGCATTTCTTTTTCTTGTCACCATCAAACGCCATTTTTTTCGGTTTTCTTTATACACAAAATTCAAAAGATCGAAAGAGGTAATTTGTTGTTGTTTTCAAGTTTTTTTTCTTCTACTTTCTAATGTGTCTTTTACATGTAAGAAGTGGAGCAGACGGGGCCTGCAACTGTGGCTATAAGGCCCCTTCTAGCTCTTGAGTTTTTTTTTTTGTTTTTTATCTTTTTTTTTTGGTGGGGGAAAGGGAGGTTCTGGTGTTTGGTATATACAACGGTTAGAACAAATGGATAGAAAGATCGATGGGGTTAATATAGAGGAGATTTGTAATCCTATTTCTGGGGTTTGAGGTAAGAACATGAGGCTATGTTACATTTTCTGTCTTTAGTAATATGTCTTTTTTTCGACATGTTTGAGGTTTTGCTCCATCTAAAATGTTTGGTTTCCCGCTTTTGTGATAAGCCTATGAATAGTATGGTCTGGGAGTCGTGAATTTGTGGGATGAAGTGAAATATATGCTAAATGTAATCTTGATAATATCCCAAAGAAAATCTGTGATTCGAATGATTCTTACTGTATGAGGAATTGATTTAGAGATTTAAGAGTAAAAGTAGCTGTAACGAGGCATGAGATTCGTTTTTGCTGTTGAATGTCACAATGCTTCATCATATAAAGTATGAACAATACGAAACAGATGAGAAGATACGAAAAAGACCCAACAAGAGCTTTATTATGACGTTAAAGAAAAGGAGACAAATTTCTTTTATTTTTTCTGAGAACCCAACTCGCAGATCCGAAAAGGCTTTAAAGCTTTGAAGCTCTCTGTAATTCTATCTTGCCGATGGTCCCGAGATGAACCTCATCAGGTCCATCAGCAATCCTGAGCGTTCTAGCCGTGGCCCACAGATGTGCTAAGACTGTATCCGAGGATACACCGGCTGCTCCATGGACTTGGATAGCCGTGTCCAGTACCTTCAACGCCATGTTTGGAGCTGCAACCTGAGTACAAAATAGATTTTGGTTCTTTATCATCTACTTTGGTCGATTTCTGATAGACGCAAAAATTTTACAAATATATAACATCTTAACCTTGGCCATTGCGAGGATTCCTCGAGCTTTTTTGTTTCCAAACTTATCGAGATGATCAGCAGCTTCTAGAACTAACAATCGGGTTCCTTCCAGCTCTACCCGCAACTGTATCGTACAACCACTCATAAAAAGATCTCATAAGAAGCATTTGGGTGATTAAAGCGCACAGTGTCGTTTACCTTTGCAAGATCAGAGACAAATGAACCGTGCTGCGCTATGAACATCCCGAAAGTTTTCCTACTAAGGGCTCTTTGAGCCATTAGCTCCATTCCACGCTCTGCTGCACCTATTAGTCTCATGCAATGGTGCAATCTTCCAGGGCCTAACCTACCCTGATTTTACAAACAACGCAAGCGACCGATAAATACAATCCTTACTCTCTCTCCGTTACTGCAAGCCCTGAATCTGTGCCTATCTTTGTAGAATTACCTGAGCAATCTCGAATCCTCTGCCTTCTCCTAGGAGAATATTCTTTGCCGGGACAATCACATTTTCAAAAGAAATTTCAGCATGTCCATGAGGTGCGTCATCAAAACCAAACACTGTGAGAGGCCTCTTCACATGTATTCCTGGAGTCCGCATGTCCACTAATATCATAGACTGTTGCTTATGTTTTGGCGCGTTGAAATCAGTTTTTCCCTGTACAACACGGATACAATTTGTTTGAATAACTAGGAAAATTAGGACAAATACATTAATGAATGGATTTATCTTTTTAGATAGAAAGAGAGCAAGGACAGAGAACTAACCATGAGAATAAGTACTCTGCACCTGGGATCCATGGCTCCACTTGTCCACCATTTTGTGCCATTAATGACGTATGAATCACCTTGTCTGTATAAGTAAGATATAAGGAGTAAAGTGGACTCAGACTCAGTCTTCAGGAATTACCAGTATAGAAATTGATATGCTATTGTTTTTTTAGTTAGAGAACTCGAATGAAAGTAGATTCCAACATAAGGAGAATCATAGAAAAAATGTCTTACCTTCTAATAGAGCACTCAATATTTGTTGCATCAGAAGATGCAACTTGTGGCTCAGTCATAGCAAATCCAGAACGGATTTTTCCCTCAAGCAACGGAATAAGCCATTCAGATATTTGTTCTTTGTTTCCATAGCGCAGTATCACCTACAAGATAATACATATTATATAAATACAAGTAATAAGAAATGTCATGACTTCTAGACCCATAAACAAAATCGTCTTTTTTTTACCTCCATGTTTCCAGTATCAGGTGCACCACAGTTAAACACTTGTGGAGCCCAAACGGAACGACCCATGATCTCACAAAGGTAACCATACTCCAGGTTCGTGAGGCCCTCACCAAACAATTGATCAAAAGACCTGCCCGAGAAATTAGGTTTATTCTCAATAGCTGCTAGTTCTCTTCTAGCTCTAGCAGCACTATCTACCTGCAAGAACCAAGAATCCATAAGTACACTGTCACTCAAGGTAAAAAACAATTAAAGACTTGTAGAGAAAATATACATACCGGAACAAATAAGTTCCATAGGCCTTCTCTCTTTGCCACCTCCTTTAACCTTTCCTCCTTCGGGTGAACAGTCCATCGCAAATCTGATTGAGCAAGTTTGGAGAACTCGTTTTCCATCGGGTAGATGTGAGTTTCCATAAACTTGATCAACTTCTGCCTTAACTCTAATACTTTTCTGTTGGGGACAAATCTCCCGCTTCCATCCACAAGGCTTTCATATGATGGGCTCACATCTCTTTTAACTGCATCCAAAACGAGAAACGCAAAGTAGCGATAATATTATGGTTTATCCGCAAATAAGAAATGTAAATTTAACAGTTTTCCTCAGCAAAACTTGAATCTCAAAGAGGTCGATTACCAGTTGGAGGGTGCTCAGGGAGAACATTTTTGCGTGCAATATAAGCCAAGGCAGACTCTACGAGCTCATTGGCTTGAGCCCCTGTATTCCGGGCACGTTCACCTGCAGAAGCATTCCCCTGCATGACCAACACAATGTCAATGGCTCAACAACTGCATAACAAAGAATCCTAAATAACTAATTATTCCCGGGCAATACCATTAACCATCTGTTGTACACCCCCGTGTAGATTGAAGCAGCCCGAAACATAGAGAATGCCACGTAGAACTTCCAGTTTGCAGCAGGCCATGGTTTTCCCTGAAGTTCATTTGCCAATATGGCACAAAAGTCGAAATTTTATAAAATATAGGCAACTTACAAGGTAAAAAAACTGACTCGGTTACTTTTCAAGACAGCGTACAGTATTAAAAACAAATTTAATAGTACATGTTGCAGGACTTACCGATGCAGAACAGTATTCTAAGAGAAATTCTGGCATTGAAAGCAGTCCTTCCGGTAGTCCAGTAGTTTCAAGACCTTCACTCACGTGCTCCTGATCGAGCTGAACATTCACAATGTAATGCTGCCAACACCATGGACTGTATATCAGAGCAGGAAGCAAAGAAAACCGCTTTGTGAATACAATGTAACAACCAAAAATAGCTTATTACCATACAGCTGTATGCGACATCACACATTTGGTTCCCAAGCGTGGACAATTCCCAGTCAATTATTCCAATAACTCGATCCTGCAGCTTTAGGTGTTCTCAGTAAGGTCTCTGAGACTATCCAAGGATCAGAAACCAAAAGAGCTTGAAAGTATTCATACCTCAGAAGGATGAAACACGAGATTGTCAATGCGGAAGTCTCCGTGGACAAGGCCTGATGTTGCTCCTGTTGAATCCTCTGCGGGGATGCTTTTGCGTAACCAATCAACAAGCTCAAACATCTTTGGATTCCTTTCAGGCTTACCTTCACTTGTTGAAGCCAAATATTGTTTGAACCACCTATCTATCTGAAATTTAGATGTCCAATCAATTCAAAAGATCTTTAGCAAGAGCACATAAGCATTAAGAGAACAAGCAGCTAGTGACGTCAAAAGTCACCAGCACCAATAAATCACTAACCTGTCTTTTGCAGTAATTGGCTCGCCGACCATATTTCTCAAGACCAATGGTATCCACATCAGCAGAATGAAGAGAAGCTAAGGCTTTGGCAGTTGCACGATAGATAGCACTCCTTCTTCCGGGTGCTACATTCTAATTCAAACCATTGAAACACACACAATTTACGCCTTTCCTGATCATGATGAATCTCAAGCTAGAAAAGCGGACATTCGCATTCACATAACAGAAAGTCTTACCGGCAACTTGGGGTCTATGAAAATTCTTCCTTCCATAAACTCCATAATGTAAAACGCAGTCCCAATGACAGTGGGGTCAGTGCATAAGCAGAAGACTTTAGGAACAGGAACCTTTGTATGTTCACCCAAAGCTCTAAGCACCTGCATAACCATCATCAAAAGCATTAAGGCAAAAGCCTCCACCTTTATTCGGTTCTGTATCCATCACAAACAGTTCAGTAATTCTGTGACCAAAAACAGTTGAAACGGTATTAGAAATAACAAAATTTCATCTTCTTCAAAAATCGAACGGATCCAGGTAACATAATCAGACTAAATTCGAAATTCACAGTAGATTGGAAGATTGATACCTGAAACTCCCTATCAACAGCATGAGCGGATTGCAAGAGCTTCCCAGGAGGCTTCTTCCTCAAAACGTATCGTTTCAATGAACTCCCTGAGCCGACCTCGATCAGAAACGTGGGATTCGACTGCCCATGTCCGAACTGTTAAACAAAAATCAGACAAGGTTTTCTTCTTTCTTCCCGGAAGAAAATCTAAAGACGCCGGCGATTGGAAAAATACCTGGGAGACGGTGAATTGGGATGGGTTGGTCGGAAAACCGGAGACGTTGTCGGCTGCGAAACGAAACAAGGCATCGTGATCGAACAGATGAGCTGATTGGACACGTGTCACAAGATCGCCCGTGCTGCTCCCCATGTTTATTTGTCTCTCTGCTCCTCAAGTTGTAACAAACAAATCGAAGAGATCTCATGAACAACAAGAGCTCTACACAAAAAACAACAAGAGCTCTACACAACACTATTTACGGAAAGTCGCAACCATATCACCTTTGGATAATTTTATTTATTTATTACCTCTAATACAAAACATGCATTTCTGATGAAACAAAATTTATATAAGTTTTTCAGCAACATATACCATTTTAGGGAATAAAATCAGAAGATATCGTACAGACAATTTTCTAAAAACCTTTATCACGTTTTCTATTATTAATTTCTAAAGTAATTTAAAGATGATACAGTGTCGAAATGGGATTACCGAAAAAATTAGTTGAAAAATATTTTATATGGGTTTGATAACCATTTCGAATAATTTATTTGGATTTGATAGAAATTATCTATTGTCGATATCAATCGTTGATATAGATGCTTGCCAACTCATGTTTATTTGATTAGGTGTTTTGAGTTAGGACGTCTTGTTCACATTAAAAAAAAACTTATCTTATGTTTTATCGAGAAAGACTAGTTTTTTATTTGTTGAAAAAACCTTCAGATCGATGAGAGCTAATTGAAACTTGAAGAAGGCTTGATACAGTTGTTTTATAAAATTCAATGGCCCATCTAAAAACATAACTTAAGGGCCCAATTAAGCCCATTTAGTTTCTCGAAGCATCTGCAAAAAGAGTGAAGCAAAAAAACGAAGAGAAGGGGATACACCAGAAGCCGAAACCCTCACCGGCGATGGCTCTTATCACCGCGCGGCGCAAATTAGCGACACTCCTAAACAAAACCCTATCTTCGTCTACTTCTTCTTCGTCGTTTTCCACGATCTCTTCTCGTTCTCGGTTCGTTGTGCCTCTACTTGACAAGGTTTCCTCGACCCGAACCGGACTGGGGCCGTGTTACATCGTGACCCGACCCAAGACATCCGGGTCTGGATACTCTCCGCTGAACGATCCTTCGCCGAATTGGAGCAACCGTCCGCCGAAGGAGACGATTCTTCTTGATGGGTGCGATTACGAGCACTGGCTCATCGTCATGGAGTTCACTGATCCCAAACCCACCGAAGAGGAGATGATCAATGCTTATGTCAAAACCTTAACTTCCGTCGTTGGCAGGCAAAATCCCTTTTTTCATTTGATTTTATGTTTTTGTTTCGCATTTCGTTTGTGCATTTGGAATTTGATGGATTTGTGTTTTTGTAGCGAGGAGGAGGCAAAGAAGAAGATTTACTCGGTTTGCACTTCGACCTATACTGGCTTTGGTGCTTTGATCTCTGAAGAGCTTTCTTGCAAAGTCAAAGGTATCATCAACTTTTCCTATTGCTCTGAGATGGCTTTTTCTGGTTGAATGCTTATGTAGCTCTACTGTAAAACGGTTTCTATATATTTACTAGAGCAGAAATGGTTCAGTCAACATTTCGCTGCATTTGAATTGATTTGTTCTACAAAGAACATATCAGTCTCTAGGTTTGGAACTTATCAACCTTGTATGTAAAGATATCTAATCCAGCGTTGTGATTCTTCAGGATTGCCTGGTGTTCTCTGGGTCCTACCAGATTCCTATCTTGATGTACCCAACAAAGACTATGGAGGTTTGTAACGTTTTTTAATTTCATCTGAATGATTGGGATAATGTGAGAGAATCTTGAGATAGGATTATCATCTAAACCAATCATGTTTGGCTGATGATGTTCAGGTGACTTGTACATTGAAGGAAAGGTCATACCCAGACCACAGTACAGGTTCACTGAACAGCGCCAAACCAGAAACCGGTCTAGGCCTAGGTACGATAGGCGACGTGAGACTATGCAGGTGGAGAGAAGAGAGCCAACACAGAACTGGAACCAAAATCAACCACCACCATCTAATCCCGGAGAGTTCAACAAGGGCAGTGCTTAATATAAACCCTAGTTAGCATGTATCTGTAATGGAGTTTATCAGGCTTATGTGTTATTGTAACATGCCTGCCTTAAAACACTCATGTCAGAGAATTTTCAAGCATCCACATAATCATCGTTGTTGTTTCCAAGGACTAAATTGTCTAATGTGAATTGCAAACGAAAATAAATATATATGTACAATGTATATAAATTCATATATATACACACGAGAGATAATTTGATGGAACCAAACCGGAATATTATGTTTTTGTCAGCACACCGGAGATAATGTAATGTTCAACTTCTCCCTTTCACCGTCCGTCACGATCCTCACTATCCTCTTGAACGCGAAGTGCACGCAATTCGACAACGCGATCCAGCAAATCACTTCGTACACGAATTCCATTGCCGGATCTGACCAAGACGAAGACGAAGAGTCATCCCAATTTCCTCTTCCGAAACCACCACCGCCGTAGTTCCATCCCTTTCCGCCGCCATCGTTGCCACCGCCTCCTCCACCACCAAATCCGAATGGACTGTCGTTACCACCGAAATCACCTTCTAAGAGAAAACGACCTAAATCTCCTCCGTCTTCCGAATCACCGCCAAACGAAACCCGCCTGGTACGGCGTTTTTTACAGATCCGGCGGATAGTCTTGTAAGAGCTGGATCTAACCGGTGGAGGAGCGATTGCATCAACGGGAAAGATAACCGCCGATGATTGGACGATTCCACCGGGAGATTGATCAACGGCAGAATCAGCGAATGAAATGTGGGCGGCCAAATCCATCCGATTAAGGAGAGATCTCCCAAACACGATGCCTTGCTTAGACGTGCAAACTGCGACTGTATCGGCGATCAGAGAGAATTCCATGTTGTAGAAATCCGACGAACTTGTTCGATTTTTCCCCAAATCCACGAAATACAGTTTGGATTAGGGATTTGACAACTTGCCGGTAAATTCGGATCCGATGGAGGCGGATAAATTGGACACGTAACTGGTTTGCGCGTTGAATTAATAATACACCACGTGTCTTGTATTCAAACGTGAGTAACACTCAAGTTGGGCCCATATTCTAGTTCTAAAATATGAAGGCCCAAATATGTGGGCTATATGACTCCTTGAAGAGATTCGTAGTTAACTTGGGTTCCATTCATAAATATAAAAACAACATCGGCCTAAACGGTAAAGAACCGTGTGGAACAGAATGTATGTGTTCTTAATCAATTGCTCAAGGTAATTTTCATACCTTTGAATAAATCGAGAGGCCAAATCAAAGTACAAGATTGAAATTATAAGTAATTTTAGTAACATATGTGATTTTCTTAACCATTCACATGTTTTAAGGTGTTCTTATGTGCCTTGTCTCGGAAAAATGAAGTGGAGTTTATAGCGTATAAAGGATCAAATTTTCATGTCGGTCCGTAAACAAATCGTTCTGCAGATTTTATCATCGACGATTTCACGGCAAAGGAGGGGGGTTGGTATTGGATTAGGAATTTCAGGAGAGAATTTTGTCTTTCTAAAATTCTCTCATCTTTTCTAAATGTCTTTCCAAATGATGTGTAGAGTATGAATTTATGTAAAATCATTCAAAACCATTTACAATCTTTTGTTATTCAATCAACAGTTTATAAAAAACCGTATCAAACCCACTGTTATTCAAAACTTAACAAATTTTTAAAGAAAAAGTTGTGAAAGGAATTTAGGAGACTGCACATACATTGGTTGTTACGATGCCTGGCTTCGAATCATCTTTTTCCATCTGTTAAACCTTCATCGAATATTAATTAGTCACAAATATATGAAGAACGTTTCTGAAATCTTTCTCGTAATATATAAGTCCACTTTTTTGCTAGGGACCATATGTCTTCTCTAGTAAAATCTCACAAAAAAATACTATCATGAACACTAATTTTGTGTAATTCTCGAAAGAAGAACAACTTTAGATTGAATTTTTAATGTTTGCTTTATTCGAATAACACATCTCCTATTAGTAACGAAACGGATATCTTGTTGTCTTACTATGAAAACTGAGAACTGATGATAATATTTAAAAACAAATCAAAGTTAAATACCTAAATACCCAATTTATATTTTGAAATCAGGATTTAGTTGACAATTCTGTATTGATTAATCAATAAGTTAGCATCCCCATGTGATTTTTACTTTCGGGTGACCAATTACAACCGCTATGTTTGACTTAATACTGATCTTGAGCAGTGATTAATTAAAAAACGAATATATTCCTATTTTGGCTTCGTTATAAGAAGTCAACCACAGGTAAAACCTATAGTTCAACTATTAATTTCCCTGATATAATATACGTCTTTTTGAGTTTTTGTTTTTTTGATAGATCAACGAACGTGCATGTAACATTAGGTACATACATAGCTTATGTCCAAAGCCATTGTCATATATATAAAAAAAGGCCATTGTCATATACTACTATTTTTGTTGTCTCAAGTTATAGTCAAACATCAAACACCAGAAAACAAATCACGAAATCCAATCTAAATCCAATTTTCAAAGCATAGCTAGAGATATTTATAATATAATTTAAGTTTCCATTTTTTATGTCTAAACATATACTATATACTTCCGAGGTTTTGATTCAACCCATAAAATTTTGTGCAATGAAACCAAATATAAAAATTCTCGCAGCTTCGATATTCTCTATTTTATATAAACGGTAAAAAGAAAAGAAAAAAATGTTGGGTTGTCGCTTCATTTTATTGTTTTTTTCACCTACTTTGTTTGTTTCACCTATTTCATTTGATTTCAAATAAAGGCATCCTTTAGTATATGGGTGTTCACTTCTCTTCTAGGTATCACAAGTTTCATGTTCCACTATTAAGTTTTCTACATTTAACAGCTATCAAACGTCGTAAATGATTTACGAAGTACTTTTTTTTTATTCTTTCATCATATATTAGAAAACTTTACATAACTATTATAAATGATAATCTACTATCCACAACCTTAAATATTTTCAAAAGATAACCAATCTACATACCACCATATGTTATGTAACATGCACCATGAAAGAGTATTTGAACCTTTGCATACATAATTTGCAAGTAACCATATATTTTTAGGGTGGGATCCCGATCTAATATATAGTGTAAAATCAGTATTCCCTAAAGCTCGTATAAATGGACCATATATAAAGCAAAAACATTTTTGCTTACAAAACACCTAAACCTCTATAATTTTAAAATGGGAGAAAGTGATTTTCGAATTAGCGATAGATAGTGACAAAGAATCCTTAGTTAAAATTGTCGTTAATCCGTACGTATCTGGTTTATATTTAAAATTTAAAATCTATTAAATTTTTTTTTTTGTTTACTCAGCTTTATCAAATTGCGCTCTTTATAAAAATTTCCCTTTTAACTATATTCGCAGTAAAAGCGAGTGTTACAACATGGCTGAATCTACTGTTACTTTTACCCGTTCTCCAATTTGAATCGTTCAGTAAATTTTGTCAACCTTGTTTTTTTCAATAATTATTACTTTGAAGAGGGAAAAGTAAATATTTTTTTACAAAAAAAAAATTAAATAAAAAATGGATGAATGAATGTGTATCCCTCTCTCTTCCAATTTAAAAAGCCTCTCCCGCAAAGTCTGCCTGCCTTCTCTTAACGTCTTCTCCTTCTCTCTCTGCTCACTCCTTCAATTTTGTTTTTTGTTTTCCGTGAAACCTCCATTCTCCTGGAAAATTTCTCGAAACTTTTGTTGCAATGGGTAAGATCCGACCCGGACCGGATCCAAAAGCGGCATTGGTCTCAGAGATCTGTTCCCTATCGAGATCGCCAATCTCTTGCATCCACATCACTCGCCACTCCGCTTCATGTTTCATCGACTGGTATCTCATCCTCGGTGTATGTTCTTTTTATTTCTCGTTTTATAATTTCTGAACAAATTGGACGAACTTTTTTTCTTTTTAATTGCGTTCCATTCATATAAAAAAATAAAGAAAATAAGAACACTGGATTGATTTGAGTAAAAACAGATCCAGGAAGATGCAGAGGTCAAGCTCATACGCAAACGATATCAAAAATTAGGTCCGGTTTTATTTCAGTTTCATTTTTAAATTTGATTTTGAGTCGTTATTATCAATGTTAGATTTTAAATATATAAATATTTGTACTTATGGTCTATTTCTAAGATAAATCGTTAAGTTTGTTCAGCTTTGAAGGTTCATCCCGATAAAAACAATCACCCAAAAGCAGATATTGCTTTTAAGCTCATCCACGAGGTCAGCCATTTATATCTTTTTTTTTTTTATTAAAAAATTCCCAGAATATATATATCTATTATTTTCTCAGGAGAGACAATAATAGTACATGTATTATATTATAAAAGCTATAAAATGTGTGTGTGTGGACATGAATCGTACGCTTAATTAGAGCATCCGCGTGTTATCCATGAACTCATTCATTGTCCCAGTACAGTACTATGTTCCTATAACCCGGTTTTGGCGGGTTCAACTAAGTTTCTTGAGAAATCCGGTTTATTTCCCGGTTCAAAGATTCAACTCTAGAAGCTTGTTTTACTTATGTTGTTGTTGTCTTGGGCGCATGTAGGCTTATTTATGTCTTTCAGACGAAACAAAGAGAAGATGCTTCAACATAGACCGACGAAAGAACATCTGTCTGAAATGCAGCCGAGTCTCACACAAAACCAAAGAGAACCGGACCGATCCTAAACCGAACAGGTTCTGTCAAACCCTCAGGGACATTAGGGACAGGTTCAGAGAAGAGAACAAGGTGATAGACAGATGTCTCAAAACCAACAGTGCAAGATTCCCGGGAAACCGAACCGAGGAAACCCCGGTTTTTGGTATACCAAACAAAAACCGGTTTAAAAAGGAGTCGCCGGTTTTTAATCCATCGGATTACAAGCTATGGGGTTATCCACATGTGAGAAATCGGGTGTTCGACAGTAACTTGTCGGATTGGAGGATGTTCATGAGAAGCAGATCCACTTGTGTTCACTCTTCCTGATCATTTAGCTTTTTCTTTTTTTTTTATTCTCTTTCTTATTAGTTACAAATAAATAAGAAACATAACTATTGGATTTAGTAGCTTCAATGAATTCTTTCATTATTCAAATCGGAAAAATCTTTCGATTACAAATAATCAAAAACTTTAACTTGACCAGAAAACTGTTATTTTGGGTACAGACTTTTACAATTAGATTGATCCCTTCACTATATTGGGTACAGACTTTTTATAATAGTTGATGTTTAAAATTTGGACACATAAATTAAGAAATCACGTAAATTCATAATTTTTTTTATTTTTTCTATACAAAAAACATTTTTATTATCTAATTAAAAGCAAATCAACTAATAATCAAAAAGATTACAAAATACTATTGGTCAAAAAACATTAAATAAAATTTAATTTTGCATTGAAAATACAAAACATCAACTAAATTAAAATAATTTTTTTTTGAGTAAAACATCGAATAATATGAAATAGACGAAGTATTACAAAAGAAAATTATATGGGCTGAAGGGCCCAAGAACGTTCGATTACATAAATCATAATACCAATTAAATATTAAAAAAACGGATGGCTTTACATTATGGGCTGAAATGGAAGTAGATGAAAGCTTTCATTCATCGGAAATTCCATTATATATATCCATTAAACTACTAATAAGTAATAACTGACTGAATAATCATACCATAAATTTTCAAATCAGAAACATTAAAGTGGCAAGTTTGAAGGAAATAGTGTATGTGTGCTGCATTTAATAATAAATTTCAGTCAAAGCTGTATTTGCTAATTGCTATACACTATTGAAGTGTTATTAAAAAATATTGTAATCTTCAGGCCTTAAATTATAATGTTAACGTCTATATTAAAAATGAAACAAACCTAGTTGGCGAATCTAGGGATTGAGATTGTTATACTAAATTCTTGCAACGAAATTGGAATGATATCAATTGTATTAACTTTGATTGATAAACAAAATAAAAAGACATGAACCAAAACACAAAGTGCCAGGCTGGCAAATTCACGTATGATTGGAGTGGGACCCACTCCATTGGCCTCCGCCCTGTCACTCCACATGCTTGCCCCTCTCCTTCTCATTCTCACATTTATTAGCGCTACTTCCTTCAATGTCAAAACCTTTTCTTTTCATTATTATTCAACTCAAATGTTTTATTTTTTTTCCTACTCAAAATTAAATTTAAATTTCATTTTATCAGAGTGGTTCCGCACCAGCTTAATTTTACCTGATATTTTTTTTTTTTAAGTGTTTAGTTATCAAATATATGATAAATTGTTGGCTAAAAAACTTATAGTTAGATTTCAAAAAAATATATCATAGATTCGCCTTATTAAATATGAAAATACATTTAATTATGAACATATTGGCCTTACTTTTACTAAGTTAACAATAATGTATGAACGGTGATAAATCTAAAATGAGACAAGAGAAAACAGTCAGAAACAGTGATGCTGCTGTATATAAACACTTAGCCCAGGGAATATTACCCGAACCGAAAATTCCGAACCGAACCGAATCGGAATTTTCGGTTTTCGGTTCGGAATCGGTTCTAGCTAATTACCCGATCGAAAACATTTCAAAATTAATTCGGTTTTTGGTTCGGTTCGGTTCGGTTCGCCGAACCGATCGGGTACCCGTTTTTTTTTT
>OVAY01001932.1:0-22907 GCA_900406395.1 Kernera saxatilis | reverse complement strand
ATATATTTTTAGAATATTTATTATTTTCTTTCATCTCTTGAACAGAAGGAACAACTTCTCTTCCTTTAGTGTGTTACCTATTGTACATTGTCTTTAAGAAAACAATGTGGGGTTTTTTTTTTTGTTTTCTTGATATTGCATACTATGTGGTTTTTTGTTTTTTTTCTTTTTGCTTTCTTGATATTGCAATGCATACTATCAATTTATTAATGTTTGGAACAAAAAAAAAATCGTTTAATAATGCAAAAATTCATCTAAGATCTAAATTTTGCATTTTTTGTGGAGTTCAAAAGGCTTAAACTCAAAAAGAATGGAGAAATCCGACAAAACAAAAAAATGGAGACAAAAAAATCTAAGCAAAGTGAATTTGTATTGGGTTATTTTATAACAAGAGAAATAAGTTTGCATCTAACGAAAGTTGTAATATTAATTGTAACCTAGAATAATTTAGCAATGTTACAATTAGTACAAGTAGATGATGCTTCGTAATGCGTAAAACTCCGAGTCTTGACATCAGATGAATATTGATGATGAGTGTCTACATAAAGGGATACCATATAGTTAAACACAGAAGAAGCATAAGTACATTGATTGAACATGTAAACATATAGCTACCATTTCTACTTATTTACTACTTTTAAGTTTTCGTACTCCCATTTCTTGTACATTCCTACACAGCTGGTCATGGGCCCTTCTCATTATTGTACACCTTTCTGTGTATTAGTGGTCACATTTAATTTATTTTTATATATAGCATGCTATTTTATTTATTTTGATATATAGCATGCTATTTTATTTCCTTTTATTTATTAAATTTTTTCAACATGTATTCTACTCGATTCAAACCTTGGTGAATTATTACAAACCATTAAGGTATATGTTATAGTCATTTATATTGAATTCTTTTAAACCGTGGAATTCTAAACTTTTCATCCGATCCATACATTTTTTAACAAGAAACTAAACTAAATTTAAAACCAAAGAAAAAAAAGTTTTTTCAAACAAGACTCGACGACTTCATATTGTTCACTACAAACAATTTAAAGCCGGTTGAGAAGTTTATTGAGACCATGTACATAACAAAATATTGTGTTTACTTAAAATATTATGTAGTCTTACACTAAGGTTCACATGTGAACATTACAAAATCTAATCTGAACAAGAAATGACTTATATTGATGATCAAATGAATCAATTACAAAGCGAACAGTTTGTAAAAGAATTAATATGGCTTTTCAGCTAGGTCTCGAGGGTTCAAAATATTCATTCTTTCTCTAATCCTCTGATTTAATAGCTAGGAGTTAATCACCTTCTCCATCTCCGGCAGCACGTGCAACTCATCTTCGAACTGTTCCTATAAGCTTCGTAGTAGTATTTTAGGGTCAATCCGACATAACATGTCACACATAATAACTTAGAATATGATTAATTAAGTAACTAGAATAACGTACAGTTGATATTGAGGTGCTGAAGTAGGAAATGGTCAGAAAAAGATGAATTAGGAAAAGAGAAAAAGTCAATGAGAAATTAAAGGGTTTGTGTAGGTTTTGGAATATGTTATGTACAACAACTATACCTTGTAGACTTTTGTCAATATTGCAATCATTTTTCCTTTCCATTGTGAGACAAATTTATAAGCTTTCCGAACTTTCCAAACCCTTGTAAACTTGTCAATATTACATAATTTATAAGCTTTCCAAACTTTTTTTTTTTTTTTGTCGTATGAGATATTATCATTACAAATATTTGATTTAATCTTATATTCAACTATCTTACGACTATGATGAACAACTTCCACGAACAACGATAAGCCTTATCTTTATTAATCTGTAAGAAATTACGTTTTCTGGGACTCGAACCCCAGACCTGGTGTAAAAACTTTTAAACCTTTGACCACTTGGGCCAAGGGGCTTCCACGCTTTCCAAACTTTAAAACCATTTTTCATTCAATATAACTCCGATTTTGACAAGTGAATTCACTATCTTCTAGTACTCATTACGAAGAATCGAAAGATTCCAAGATTCGGCCATTCCAGTAATGAACTTCACCGAAAAAATTGGCCGTAGTTATTTATCAAAATTGTAGTTCCAACACTTTCTTGGTTCATGAATCCATTGCTTATGTAAGAACATCGAAAACTAGTTGCACATCCCTAAGCAATCATCATGCATTTTCACTAAGACCTCTCAATGCGATGAGATTCAAAACTAAATAATCTCAATTCCAAATAATGTTATATTTCTAATCCTAAAACATTATTCCTAGATTCCAAGTAATAAACAAAGAGATATGCATGCACACTTACATTTCTATATTTTTCTCAAAAAACTTGCATTTATATACATGCATATAACTGAAAGTTCAAATTAAACAAACACCAATCGTGATCCATAAGAAAATCAGATACAAAAAAAAGTAGGTATATAAAAGAAAAGGGCGAGAAAACTGAATCGAGGAGTCTTCTCCTCCTCTTCTTATAGACGAATGAATTAAACATAGTCAAGATTTGCATATTTCTTGAACTATGTTACATATTTTTTTATTGGATAACTTCGGCTTCGGGCACGAGATTTTATTTTTTTTCGCTGATAACTAGTTACTTACAACAATTGGCGTGACAATACTTTATTGGTCCAAAGATATTCATTTCCTTGGATGTGTATACAAGTATATTGCATATACACTGATAGTGATACACATGCATGCATATACGTGTATGCATGTGAGACTGACTCTATAAATGTATGTTTGTAGATGAATGTATTTAAAAAAATTGGTAATAATGGAAATGGACCAAATGGTCCCTTTAGGAAGTGAAATTTCATGTTCACATGGCAAATTTTAGTGACTAGTGGCCCTTTTGCCAGTCTATCGTCCGTAATCTGCGTTTGTAGGTACATACACACCACATCGCTTCTGTCATTTTATTTCATGTATTTATATTTCCTATAAATTTCCAAAATATCAAATGAAATTTTAATTTATGTAGATAATGCTAGATATTATAGTGAGGTTTCAGGTACAGATTCAGTTGGGATCTTTTGGTTTTTTTGGATTTTGAGGTTTAAGATATAAAACGAATTGAATTAAAAACAGAATCCGAGATCTACAGCTACTCCTCTTCAAACAAGAACCACTAGTCGTCCACCATAATATGGTTAAATAAAAAAAATTATCTTCTTCGATTTTATTATTTATGTTTTTGTTGAGTTTGTTTAATACATATGGTATTTTTTTACTATTTTATTTTTAGAAACACAGAACACCTGATTTAGGTAATATATATTTGGTTTTCAACGATTTCATGAAATACGTTAAGCTTAAGAAAATTGAAAATTTCGAAAATTTGTGTTTTGCTCATACAAAAATTTGTTTGTTAATTGTATTTCAAACGTAGATGATGAATATATTCTTCCAAAGAAAAACCATATACATAACCCCTATATAGTAGTCGAGTTCATAGATTTTTTTGTTATATATATAATATATATTTTTTAGCTTCTATGTATCATTGTCCCATATCAAATAACAACTCATCTAACTTTATTCAAAACCTCTATCGGCTCTTAAAGAAAGGAAAAAAAAAAAAAAACAACATTACGATATGATTTGGGCCTAAAACCTTTTACAGATAGGCTTTTTTTAAGCCCATTAGTTCCGTTCAACATTATCGATAATCAATTAAAAAACCAAAAAAAATTAACTGAAGCTAAAGAGTTTTTTAACTTTTAACTTCGCTTCGACTTCTCTCTCGTACGGTGTCAAATCAATCTACTGTTCTCTCTCTCCTACCTGGTAAACTTTCCTCTTCGCCATGAAAATTTGATGTTTTTTTCTAGGGTTTTTTTCCTACAATTCTCTTCCGAAAAATTAGGGCTTGCGTTATATTTTCTCAATTTCTTGTTCCTTTTCTCTCCGTGATTCGTGCTTAATTTAGCTTCCCTGTTTCAACAATTTTTACGAATTAGGGTTTCCGTACATGTCACTGTTTGATTTTAGGGGTTTTGATTTTGGACTGTTAGAGATACTCTTGATTTCATAATTCTAATGTTTTGGCTTTAAATTGCGAAATTAGGGCAAGTATTTTGGTCGATTCTGAGATAAAGGGCTTGAAAATTTCCAATTTTTAAATTTGAGATAAAGCTGCAAACTTTAGGGCTTCGGGGGATATGGATTGTGACCGGTTCAAGTTATTCGTTGGAGGCATACCAAGAGAGGCTAGTGAAGAATCTCTGAGGCAGCATTTCAGTAGATATGGAGTTGTGTTGGGAGCTGTTGTTGCTAAGGAGAAAGCCACTGGACACCCTAGAGGCTTTGGGTTTGTTCGATTTGCCAATGCTTATGATGTTGATAAAGCTCTCAGAGACTCTCATTTCATCGGTGGTCGAGCCGTAAGTTACACTTTTTTTGCCTTTATTCTCTACTTATGTCATGTCTTGTCTCACTTAGAGAATCCAATAAGTATGTGTATTGAATGAGTTACACGGTTAAAGACTTGAGTGGGAGAGCAACTTTGGTTTCAATTGGGTTTCGTAGGTTTCGAGATATATAAGTTTGGTTTTTTATACTGGTGTGCTTATTGATGAGAGATTTGACTAGATTAATAGATACTTTGGCTGGTAAGTGTAACTTTTATTGATTCTACTTTGCGGATTATGTCAGGTTGATGTGAAAAAGGCGATTCCGAAACATGAGCAGCTGAGATATCAGCAGCCATACCTGCAACTATACGAGAGCGCAGTGCAACAGAACAAAGGTGGTGGTCTGCATGAGATGCCAAGTAATGGTAATACCAACCATAGGACCAAAAAGTTATTTGTTGGGGGTTTATCGTCTGACACGACCGAAGAAGAGTTCAAGTCTTACTTTGAGAAATATGGCCGGACGACCGATGTAGTTGTGATGCATGACAGCGTGACAAACAAGCCAAGGGGTTTCGGGTTTGTTACATATGATTCGGAGGACTCTGTTGAGGCTGTTATGCAGAGTAATTTCCATGAGTTGAGTAACAAGCGCGTGGAGGTGAAACGTGCAATACCTAAAGAAGGAATCCAGAGCAACAATAACAGGAATCATAACGTTCCTCTTACCTACACCAGCTTTCAAGCAGCAACACCGTATGTCCCTGAGAGAAACGGATATGGGATGGTTGTTCAGTATCCTCCTCCCGTCTTTGGTTATTATCATGGTGTACAAGGCTTTCACTATCCTTATGGTTACCCATTCACAGCTCAAGGGCATAACGTTCCATGGAACAACCCAATTATGCCAACCACCGGTTTTTACTACCCTCCTCCTCCTCCTCCTCCTCCTCCTCNCCTCCTCCTCCTCCTCCCACCAACACTCCTTGTTTTCTCCCTTACATGAACGGGTTTGATCTTTCCGGTATGAGCATTGCTCCCTACAACGCTGTAGCATGGTCTGGAGCTGGTGATGGAGCTGGTGCGATAATACCTCGGTTTGAAGATTTGAAGCTTGAGGTCCCTAGTCAAGCCCATAAGAGAATGAATGGAGGTAACATGGAGAAGCCATTGCCCAATGGTACATATAGATGACAGTTGCAGAATGGTAATGCAATAGGCTCACAAGGCTTAGTGAAATTCTTTGGACTCTTTAACTCTTTAGATGGTTTTAGCTTACTCATCTTTCTTCATTAAACTCTCTGGTAAATGTGCTGGTTGGTTTGGTTTCCTTGTATATTGTTTAGGTATTTGATTTTAACCCCAAAACATCTGTAATTACTGCATTTGTAATATATCACACTGATTTCATTCAACCTCTGTTGCTTTATGGTTTTTGTTCATTTTGTTAGTTTCTTTTGATTATATGCTACTAAACACCATCGACAATGATGTTTTGAAGTCGAGAGCGAATACAGAGAAAGATATCAATTTTGGAAATTAATAAAATTATTACAATAGTGGTCCTCTTTATGAGTTGAAGAGGGGAAAATGGAAAGAAAACTAAAAAAAAAAGATATTTCCTGTATAGTTTGTAAACATATATGAGGTATCATGTGCAAGTTTGACTTAATATTTTTGTTGTCTTTAATTTATTTGTGGCTACATTTATGAAATTGGTGTAAATCCTAAACATAGTATAATCAAGTTGTGAAAGCCAATTATTACTTACCTTTATATCGGTAAGAAATAACAATTAAAGTTTGTTGTCATTGTAACTATTATAAAAGTCATAACTAATTAGAGATGAATCAGGTGAAACAACAACTGTTGACGAGATATATATTTTTAGAAGTCCAACCAATTGAAACAGTATATATATGCATGCATGTTTTCAAATTTGTAAAACACAAACAAATCTTGAGCATAAGAGAAAAGTAAATAAATCAAATAAGACAATGGAGTTTCAAATATTATTGTTCATTTTTGTATCAATAGCCATCAAAACTTCTGCAATGATGCAAGGAAAGAACGCAACAGTTTCAGCATTGATAGTTTTCGGAGATTCAATAATGGATACTGGTAATAACAATAACATTCCTACTCTTTTAAAATGTAACTTTCCTCCTTATGGTAAAGACTTTCCTGGAGGTTCGGCCACTGGAAGATTTTCTGATGGAAGAGTTCCTTCTGATTTAATTGGTAATTGTTTAAATAATTTTATTTGTTTATATAAAAAAAATTATAGCTATTCTTATATATGATACATTTTTTTAAACAATTTTACTTCAGCGGAAAAGTTGGGATTGGCTAAGACATTGCCAGCATATTTGAGCCCGAATTTAAAGCCTAAAGATCTTCTTAAAGGTGTAGTATTTGCATCTGGAGGAACTGGTTACGATCCATTAACAGCTAAGATAATGGTATATTATAATATATATAATTCTTCATCATTAACTTTAGCTTCATTATACGGGTGATACATTTTGTATTATTTTGATTTTTTTTTTGTAGTCAGTGATATCAGTTTGGGATCAACTAATATATTTCAAACAATATATATCAAAGATCAAGCAACATTATGGAGAAGAAAAAGCCAAATTTATCTTGGAAAATAGTTTATTTCTCGTGGTTTCTAGTAGCAATGACCTTGCTCACACTTATTTAGCTCAATCACATAAATATGATCGTACCTCGTATGCCAATTTTTTGGCTGACTCTGCTGTCAAATTTGTGAGAGTAAGTATTGTTGATTAATTTATATATATATAGATCAAACAATAATAGAATTATATCAAATGTTAATTATCTTCTATGTAATGTTTAGGAATTACATAAGCTTGGAGCTCGGAAAATTGGAATGTTTAGCGCGGTTCCTGTTGGATGTGTACCACTTCAAAGAACAATGTTTGGAGGTATGTTAACAAGAGGTTGTGTTAAACCTCTAAACAACATGGCAAAACAATTCAACGCAAAACTTTCTCCAGCACTGGATTCTTTAGATAAAGAGTTGGATGGTATTATCCTCTACATTGATGTTTATGATACTCTTTTTGACATGATCCAAAACCCTAAAAAATATGGTAAGTTTATCTTACAAAATAATATACTTGTATATATGTTTCATTGTATTATATAACGTGAACTAATTTATGAGTAAATAATCTCATTATATTTCAGGTTTTGAAGTAGCTGATAGAGGATGTTGCGGTAGAGGTTCTCTCGCAGTATCTTATTTGTGCAACTCATTGAATCCATTCACATGTTCTAATTCTTCGGCCTATATATTTTGGGATAGCTACCATCCAACCGAAAGAGCTTATCAAGTTATCGTTGACAATTTACTCGACAAATATTTAAGCAAAATCATATAAATCAAACTTATTTGTATACTTGTGTCTGATTATTGACTTTCTTCATCTCATTCTTGTCCCTATATATATTCATTCTTCAATTTTTCAATGTATGATAGCAGTTTCTACTTATCAGAATATAACTTCAAAACTCACTAATCAGAATGATGTGACTAAACAAATAAGATTTTCTATCGGACTGTTACATATAAATTAACCGAACTACTTAATATTTTATTGATCTAGATTAACCATGCTGGATAATTAAATTTACAATATATTATGACATAATCATAAATCACATAAGAAGAAGTCGTATTTATTAACAAAAGAACTCATAGTTCATAAGAACAAATGAACAATCAAGTTCTAATAATGATAATTAACAACAAACAATTTGAGACATGGTTGGACTTGGTCTAGACAACCGAAGTCCTCATAAGAAAACAAACTGATAAATAAGATTTGATTCCAGGCCCGACTTTTAGTGCGTTCCAAGAGTTATATGATTCAATCTCTCGCTATAATGAGTTTCTAAAACCTAACACATATATTAGGGTTACATGTTATAATCATACATAGATTAAATTCTGTTTCGCAATACTCTATGAATAGCAAATATATTTGTTAATTTCTTTTACGAAAATATTAAGTATCGTTTTATATCAAATGTATAGAAGGATAGCTCCTATAAAATTTGTGGCTTGTGCATTTTGGAGGATATATACGGCTATTTCGATATGGATGGATATTTTTATATTAAAAATTTCGACCATATGAGAATTGATTAGAATACTATCTACGTAGCACATAAGCTTCGTCAGATGTCTGCTTTCTGCTTCGGAATTGGAATCGGAAGTTTTTGGAATAGCGAAAAACCGTTGCGGAATCGCGATTCCAAAAAAAAAAAGAAGTTGAAATCGTTTTGGAAACACTGATTCCAAATTGGAAGCGTTTTGATTTTTACGATTCCAAATTTAGAAACAATGAAGATTTGATTATTAGAGAACCTTAGGATAATTTTGGTTTTTTATTATCTTATTAAAAAAACCTAATTAAGAAACATATAAAGTATAAATTTGTCTTTTTCAATTCTCATTTTCTATATTTTATAATTTTTTATTTTCCTTTTTCATGACCTTAAAAAGCAAATAAAATAATTCTAATTTGATTATTGTTTGTTTGATATATTATGCATCGATTTACCTAGAAAACCAATCAAAATAAATCGTTGTTCTCAAATTTTTAATTTCTTTTTCTACTTTTAATATGATTTTATGTAAAGTTTTTATTATATATATATATACACTTACAACATGTACCCACTTTCTAATTTTTTCTAAAATATATCTTCCGCACTTCCATATGCTTCCGTTTCCGCGTACCCACCTCCGTTTCCATACAGTTTAGCTATCTACTAGCCTTTTTTTTTGCCAAGTTATCAGTTGAAACCTATTTTAAACCTTTTCTTTTATCGAATTGACTTATGTGTTTTCTTAAAAAAAAAAACATTTCCACAAAATTTAGAGCCTCTTTCCACCCTTTTTATTTTATTTCTATCAAACTAAATGTTTTGTATTCGTCAATAGTTTGTATGAAATGTGTGAGCCCTACATGTCAGCAACTTTCACTAACATTATTTCAATTATAATATACGTGATGAAATTATTATTTTACTATAAATTTTTTTATTAGTAACGGTATTGGTTTTCCTTTATTTCATTCTCTTTTCACAATATTTTGTGGGATAAAAGATGAAATGTATTTTCAACTTGTTTATTCGAAGTGGTTGAAAATCAGTGGAATCTGTGAAAGACTATCTTCTACTCTATTTTATTCCTTTTATTAATTCAATATGTTACTTTCATGAGAAGAAACCTATTCAATTATATTTAATTGAACTTTTGATGACAAATTAACTAATTCACTATAAGAAATCTTAACACTATAACACTATAAGGGATTTTGGGAATTGTCTACAGAAGGAAGAGGATGTTCAATGTGGAAGCAACTCCTCAAACTGAGACCGTTGGCGATCAAATTCCTCTCCTGCGCTATAGGTGATGGTAAAGACTGCTCCTTCTAGTATGACTGTTGGACTCCGTTTGGACAATTATATAAGTTCGCTGGCCTTCCTTAGGCTCATTGCGGCTCAGGCTATTATTTACTCCATCTGGCAAGAAAGAAATGCTCGAATCTTCAAAGGTTCAAAAACACCGGCATTGGGGTTGGTTAAATTGATTGATCGTGGAATCAGAAATACTTGCTCAGCGAGAAGATATCTACCACGGTTTAATGATGCACTGGCATTGTGGTTTCGAGACTCTTCATCTCGTTAGCGTTTTTTCTAGATCTTGTACCGATCCTTGTTCAAACCGGTTAGTCTTTCTGTCCATGTAAGACACTTTTTCTCTTCTTTATTTTTAATTTCTCCATCTATGTAATCGACTCCATTAAAGTTCAATAAAACAATCAAAAAAAAAAAAAAAAAAANTAAAAAAAAAAAAAAAAAAAAAAAAAAAAAAAAATCTTAATTCATATTCGAAATCCCCAAAAAGAGAAAAATCATTTACGAAATATTTATTCTATTGCGAGAAACACATGAAATCTATGATTTGCTTCACATTTCCTTTTTTTCCTCGTCATAACAGTTTTAACTGACAATTAAATGTTGGGAAAGAAAAGCGTCACACGAAAAATACAATGATCATGACACACACGTGTCGCTATCTTACCCCATACCTGAAAATCCAACGGTCATCATAAGTTCGTCCACACAGTAGTCGCTCTCACATAGTAGCAAATCTTCGAGCATAGACCATTATCTAACTGACACGTGGCGTAATCTTCGTACCCGTCTCACAACGGCCACACAGCGTGGCATTCCTCACCTAATATTATCGTATTTTTTAATTTATTTATTTGTTTTTATTAAACTGTATTTATTTATTTTTATTATTTGCATGTTTGTTTAAGATATGAACTGGAACGCGAACTCCTCGCGGAAATTGGAATTGCAGAGCAATTGGGTGTCATTTTTTTTTTTTTAAATTTATTTTTGTTTTCTCTTCTCTGCGAATTCTTAGGGTTTCTAAATTCTTCTTGTTCTGTTCGCAATCGAATTCTCTGAAGTCAAAGCAAAGTTTTGGCGTTTCTCCATGTAAGTCATGGCAATTTTTTTGAAATCTCTTCGATTTGGTTCTTATGTTGTTTCACTTCGTATTGTTTCTGTCATTGACGAATTGGATTTGATTTCGCTCGTTTTCTTCTTCATTGTTGTATTGTGCTCTTCTTGGGAATCAGAATCAAAATCTCTTGCGTTAAGTCGAATCTGGTTCTCTTATTCATGGTGTTCTGGATTTCCACGTTTCGTCTATCGTAGTAATAGTTTGAAGTTTAGGCCATGGCATTTCGGGTCGTAATATTTGATTTGTAATAGACAATGGGATTTTTCGAAGGAAGAATATGTAGTATTGTCATGTATACTGTGTTTGGAAAACAGAAATTGATTACTTGAGATTGGATCTAAGAGCAACTTATCTTCCCCTGCAAGTGTAAATACTGCTTCTGTATTCTATTCTTGTTTTGATTCCTTCCAATTTTTCGTATCTGTAATGAAGAAAGTTGAAGTTATTGTTTAATCCCGTTCTTACTAGTTTATTACATGCGTCGAGGTATGGATTTTAAGTTTTAGCATGAATAACAACGCAATTCTGAGATTAGTTCTTTATCGTAGGGTCCGTAAGTCGTAGCTTGAATGGTATATATATAGTTTTGATTCGACGTAGACGTTTGGCCAATTGTTTAACAGTCTCTTCCCAATTGACATTGGCATCTGCGTCATGGCCATATATAGCTCTTTAGGCAACCAAGATGTTTGAGCATTGGATTGCATAACTATGATTTTTTAGATCTTATGAGCTCTAAACTCTTATTTTCTGATTTTTTGTTTTTTTGTGATTTTTCCTAACAGTTCTTTAAGGATCTAAGATCCTCCTATATTGTTTGGTTGGCCATCTGCGTGTTTCCATCGACTTAATACGCTTATGAAGTTCTTCCCTGCCTGCAATTTTTAGTAAGGAGGGGGTTGAACTGAGAGCGAGATGGAGATATCAGCTCTCCTAACATCTGCTGGAATCAATATTTCGATATGCGTAGTGCTTCTGTCACTTTATTCCATACTTAGGAAACAGCCAGCCAATTACTGTGTCTATTTTGGCCGAAGGCTTGTTTGCGGAGGGGCTAGACGGTATGATCCTTTTTGGTATGAGAGGTTCGTGCCCTCTCCAAGCTGGCTGGTGAAAGCATGGGAAACTAGTGAAGATGAGTTATTAGCTGCTGCTGGTCTCGATGCTGTGGTTTTCGTCAGGATGGTCATTTTCAGGTTACTTAAAACTCTCCCAGATTCTTTTTGTTTGTTCTGCTTTTTGGTTTTATTCTACAGTTTCCTTTTTCATTAGTGTTTTCTTATGTTTTGATCTTCATAAACCTCACAACTGGTTTTACTATGTGTTTTTTCTCCTGCAGCATTCGTATTTTCTTTATAACTGCTGTTGTTTGCATTGCCTTTGTGCTGCCTGTTAATTATTATGGGCAGCCGATGGTGCATAAGGAAATCCATTTGGAGTCATCTGAAGTGTTCACAATCGAAAATCTTAAAGAAGGCTCAAAATGGTAAATGTGATATTGCTTTATAATATGTGTAACTATTTCTCTGTGAGGAATTATAAGAGGCATATTGCACGAATAATTGAAAATGGTAGTTCGACGTTGTTCTATGCAAAGAATGTAAGTGCTGATCTTTGTTTTGTAACTTCTATTACTCTCAGGCTGTGGGTTCATTGTCTTGCACTGTACATTATAACCTCAGCAGCATGTCTTCTTCTCTACTTTGTGAGGACCTCGTACCTTAGTTTATCTCATGCATACTTAATTTCTAACTCATGGTTCCTCCATTTTATCTTCTTTTTCAGTTTGTTTCCATTCCTTTAGACTTCTTTTTTTTTTAACTGTAGGAATATAGGACCATAGCCAAAATGAGGCTTGGACATATTACTGGATCTGCCTCAAAGCCAAGTCAATTTACCGTTCTTATCCGTGCTATTCCATGGTCTCGTGAGCAATCTTATAGCGACACACTGAGCAAATACTTCACAAATTACTATTCATCAAGCTATTTGTCCCACCAAATGGTTTACCATAATGGCATCATTCAGAGACTGCTGGTATGCATTTTCCTGGGACCAGTCACTGGCCTTTTTCTTTTTGTTGTCTGTCGGGCTTTAATATATCATCCAGAGATTGATGATATTATATAGAACAGTAGATATGATGAATAATGATTAAATTTAGTTCAAGTATCAGCAAAAAGGGGATACAGTTTAGATGCATATTTTTGAAGTTTAACAGGATCTTCGAAACAGAAGTAGTTAGAAATTTGGTTAAATGATATGTGGGTGGTGTGTGCTTGTGATAACATATTTGAGATTCAATGTTCTGCATCAGAGAAAAAGTGTGACCTTTAGATTATCACAATTTCTGTCTCAGCGTGATGCGGAGAGGATGTGCCAGACTTTAAAACATGTTTCTCCTGATATCAATTGTAAACCGAGTTTGACCCAATGCACCTTTTGTGGAGGACCTACAGCCACAAATTCTTTTCATAAACTCTCTAATGAGGGGGACAGTGTGAAAGGAATGGAGCTTGGTGAATTGACTATGACTACGACAGAGCAAGTAAGGAATTCTTCTGACTTTCCCTGATCTAGGCATAGGTTATCTGTTTTATCTGTTGTTTCTTCTATCCAGTGGACAAGGTCCGTTTTGAAATCCAGTACAGTTAGCTTATTTATAAACATAACAAACATAATAAACTGATTTAGAAATTTCCACTGAGAGATAGACCTTTTTTAACCTTTACTGGGATGTCAATTGAACTTTGTAAGTGTCTCATACTGCAGAGACTGAAGTTTGGTTTACACAGTTCAGTTCATTAAGATTTGTTCTTTTGGTGCTATATCTAAGAAGTAGCAGTGCTTAATTTGAAGTAGTCACAATATAGAATAGTTAGCTGAAGCCACAAATTTTCTCCTTGTTTGCAGGAACGTCCAGCTGCTTTTGTGTTTTTCAAGAAACGCTATGATGCTCTTGTTGTTTCAGAAGTTCTACCATCATCAAATCCTATGTTATGGGTGACGGACTTAGCTCCAGAACCTCACGATGTGTATTGGAGGAATCTCAACATACCTTATCGACAACTTTGGATACGGAAATTAGCAACTCTTGTTGGTGCAGTTGCCTTCATGTTTGTGTTTCTTATTCCAGTGACCTTCATTCAAGGGCTGACTCAACTAGAGCAGCTGTCTCACGCATTTCCTTTTTTGAGAGGCATCTTGAAGAAGTGAGTACCTTTCCTTACGCATGTATATATGGTTCTGTTTCTCTTCTTCTGGACATGATATTAGAATTGGCACTAAGAAAGCAGGTGAAAATCCGGACCAGGATAGAACACACGAGCATTCTCTATAGATTTAAATCAGAAGAAAAAATTGAAGAGAAATCAAATATCTATGTTCTTGATTTGTTTTGTCATCTTTAAAGTTAATCGACCATTCAAACCATTTTGCAGGAAGTTTATAAACCAGGTCATCACAGGGTACTTACCCAGTGTGATCTTGATTCTATTCTTCTATGCCGTTCCACCATTAATGATGTATTTCTCAACCTTGGAGGGATGTATTGCACGGAGTATAAGGAAGAAGAGTGCTTGCATCAAAGTCCTATATTTTACCATTTGGAATGTGTTCTTCGTGAATATATTATCGGGGTCTGTTATCAGGCAATTGAATGTCTTTTCTAGTGTCAGAGACATACCTGCACAACTTGCAAGAGCAGTGCCAACACAGGTAATTTACCCATATTCCTTTTACATTTCAGAAAAAACAAAAAGAATAATATTTTTGGAACTTTTGCCAATGTTCAAGCTTCTACAGTCACTTGGACATTTGTAGTTTGGTTACATTTTGACAAGAATATGCATTTGAAAAATTTGTGCTTTTTTGCTTGTTCCATTATGAACCATATATACCAGAGATTCATGTGCAGAGAATATTTAGGCCATTGGAGGAATTTCACGCATTTAGACCTCCATAGCTTGAGCACCTTGTCATGTTTCATCTTTATTAAGAAAAATGAAAATGTATCATTGATTCTGAATATGGCTTCAACCTTGTATGCAGGCTGGCTTCTTCATGACCTATTGTTTCACATCTGGTTGGGCCAGTTTGGCTTGTGAAATAATGCAACCGATGGCTCTTATCTGGAATCTGGTAGCAAAACTTACTGTCAAGCACAAGGATGACTCATATGAAACACTTAGGTTCCCATACCATACTGAAATCCCACGGCTACTTTTGTTTGGGCTCCTGGGTTTCACCAACTCAGTCATAGCGCCACTAATTCTGCCGTTTTTGTTGATATACTTTTTCCTTGCATATCTGATATACAAAAATCAGGTAAATCTGCAATCCATACGTTCTCTGATCTCTCTTTGACGTAACATCGCAGTTAAGCACTATAAAAGCATCGTAATGGACTTTTTAATTCGTGAAAAGTTTGACAAACAATGTATTTCGTTGTATGAACCTTCTAATACTTAACAGAGTTGTTTCTATTTGCAGATACTCAACGTGTATATTACGAAGTACGAAAGCGGTGGACAATACTGGCCTATTTTCCACAACACAACAATCTTTTCACTGGTCTTGACACAGATTATAGCTTTGGGATTTTTTGGATTAAAGCTATCAACAGTTGCTTCAGGTTTCACCATACCATTGATTCTTCTCACTCTGCTTTTTAGTGAATATTGTCGGCAGAGGTTTGCGCCCATTTTCCACAAACATCCTGCCCAGGTAGATTATATGTAACCAAAACCGTTGATCTTCCTACTGGAGTTTATGCGTTTTCTCGGTGCTTGATAGATGGAGTTTTTTTCAGGTTCTCATAGATATGGACAGAGCTGATGAAATGTCAGGAAAGATGGAGGAGCTACATAAGAAATTGCATAATGTATACTCGCAGATACCATTACACTCTCAGAAATCATCCAACAATGCTGAAAGCAGTACACCTTTCACAAATCAGGAGTTACCAGATCCTGAGAAATTGAAGCCAGGTTTGAATTTCTTACCATTAGCTGTGTATGATTTGCAGAATTACTTGATTAGAGTAATGACATTTAACATCTTTCTACTTTTTGTTTCAGAGGAAGGAGATGCCATAGCTAAAGAGTTATGGGGCTTTCAAGGGAATGAATCTGGTCAAGAACACGACGTTAAGTCATCATCATGTCCAAGTGCTTCACCAGAGCATCTTTCCCCAAAGATGATCGAACTACACAAACGGAACTAAAACGTTTTAATTAAAGATGATATGTGTTCGTTCAATCACACTGAGGAGGCTAAAGCACATCACAGTGGTTTAAGGAGAAGAGTTTTCTCTCAAAGAAGAGATTCAAAAGGAACCAAAATGGTAAATGAGAATACTCACTCACTGGAAGAAAAGTAGAAAGTAGATTTTATAGATGAAGAAAGCATCAAAGCATGTACAGTCTTCTTCTTGCTTAAGATCAAAGATGTACATTTTATAGTTAATGCAAAAGAAGCAATGATTTTTCTTAATAGAAATATTGGAGTAAGAGCAAAAGTGCTCTTTGTGCTTATCTGACTTCTTTGGCACATAATATATCATGCTACATTAGTGTTCTTCGTTATTTTCTTTTATGTTTTTTTTACAACAACAAAAACATCATATTATCAAGTTTGCGGCAAAAAACTTTTTTCTAGGGAGAAAATGAAACCTCGTACTCTTGTTTTTTTAGCAAGGCAATCCGTACGAGGTTTCATTTATATGGAAGAAAATGAAACCTTCGTACTCTTGTTATGTTACTTCCAGAATATACCACAACTTCAGAAAATTTTCAAAAAAATACTACAAATTTTAGAATTAGGAAATTTTTTAAAAAATTTAAGAATAGTTCCATAAAGTTTCTGGTATTTTTGGAAATTTAAGATTTGTTTTGATAATTTTGGAAAACATAACATAAATTGTGATATGATTTTTTTTTATAATTGACATTTATGATGCATAATATCAATAATTTAGTTAAGGCAATAATATATACCTCATGTTCGAGAACCTTCCATCATGTTCGTGTATGTAGTTTCCATATTAAAATTAAAAAAAAAAAAGTTAAAGCAAAATTCTTTTAAAAATAATCTAATCATATAATTCCGTTAAGGTTTTATTTTATTTTGGTTAAAGATAAATGAGATCCCGATTACGTTTTTGGAAGTGTAGAAGAAAAAAAAATGTTAAATTAGACTTGGAAAATTTTCCTTGGCTATAAAAGTAAAACTCGAGAAACTAGGGCACAACTCTATAACCTCTAACCAAAACCTCATTTCGTCTTTCTTCTTGGCTCGATGGAATTAGTGAAATTAGAGTGCGATCTGACCACTAATCCCTTGGATTTATTATCAACAAGCACCATGAGCACAATCTCAATCACGTTTCGAAGATTCCGACAAACTGTCCACAGGACATCTAATGGATACGAAACCATAAAAGAACACAGACTCATCTCTCCTCCAACAAAACTCGAATGCAAGATCTCTTCCTTTGATCTAGATATAGATTCCGTGCTGGACAAGTCAACGCTAAGGGTAAACAATTGGGTTCGAAATAAAATATCCGCTTTGATCTCTTCCAAGCTCGCCAACTGTAGGAGCAATCATGGTCAGGATTACGAGGTTAAAGGTGACTTAGACGTCATATACGTGAAGCGCATTTACGTGAACTTGGAGGAGGAAGAAGAAGAGAAGAAGAATTGTCCGATATGTCTAGGAGAGTTATCTAGAGAGTTGTCTGGTGAGTTAGGGTGCATAGAGTTTAAGTGTTCTCATGGTTTTCACAGAGATTGTATTTGGAAGTGGCTAAGGAAGAATATGTCTTGCCCTAATTGTCGAAGCTGCGTGTGTGGTCAAAATTTTTGTCAATGTATTGAATCCGATTAGGGTTTCCTTTGGTGCGTTTTAATTTTTTGTTTGTTTTAGAAAATTGAGAATATTAGTTACCTATATTTTCTTTGAAGATGCGATAATTATTCAATCGAATATTTCTATAAAGCGAGTCTTTTTTATAATCATCATTAGTTTTTTTTTTTATGGTAAATGTACTTAAAAATCTAAAGTTATTCGTAACTAATTCTCGTGTTAAGACCATGTCCGTCATTGTTCGTAATCGCATCAAATATTTCTAATGACGATGTATCACTTAAGAAAAAAACAGTTATTTGGTGATACTCCTTAATTTTTCATTTAAAAAAAAAAAATTAATGTTACAAAATTTGTGTTTTTTTTTACATTTTAGATGATAGGTGATAACAAAGTGTTTTAAAATTCGACTAAATCATATCAAATCTAGTTTCATTGAACACAACGTGAGAACCTTTAGTTTTGAATTTGAATTCCTAATCAAAATAGTGCATGACATTAATTAGATCTAATCCTGGGCACAATTTCTGAACCGACCGAACCGAGTTTTAGTAAATTCGGTTTCAATTCGGTTTCTATGAGAAAACCGATCGGCAGTATTTATATAATAGTTCGGAACTCGGTTCGGTTCGGTTTAAAATCGAATTTAAATACAAACCGATTGGTTTTTGGTACAAGTATAAAAACCTCAAAAAACCCTAGATCTACTTCATTTTTGGCCGACACCTTTCTCTCTTCTCTAGTCTCCTTCTTCCTTTTCTCCCTTCAGATCGGTTCATCTCTATTCCCTTAGATCTCTTCTCAACTTATTATTCGTCTTTGGTTTTATTGTCTTTGTTCATCTGCTTTTCCATGGAATGTCTTTCTAGAGAGGAAGCAAAGAAGACGAAGTCGGCGGGGAAGACAAGCACCAATTTTTTTGTTTTCTATTTTGTTATCTAACTGAAATTAGGGTTACCGATTAACCAAAATAAACCAGATAAAATCGAAACAATCAATTGCTTTCGACTTTTTTTCATCGAACTTTCATAACAACCGAAACGAACCGAATATTGATTACTTCGGTTTTACTTCGGCAACAATATTTTTTGTCCAAACCGAACCAAACCAAACCGAAATTTGTTTCGGTTTAACTCGGCAAGATTTTTAACAAACCGAAAAACCGATGAACCGAAAGAACCGAACCGAATTGACTCGGTTAAACCGAATTTAGATCCCTTAAATCAAATTGAATAAGAAATACCAGACCTGAGAGATATACACATTTCATCTTCTACACTTTATTTTCAAGATTTAGTTACTAAAGAAGCCAAGTCATTGAAAATGATATTCATTAAATTAGACTTGAAACCAAAAGTATTAAGATAGAACTAAAAACGATATGTCCTTAAAATAAAACCTCCAACATCAAAATCGACAAAGCCAAAAGGAGAAAATAAAAAGGGAAAAACATTTGCAACAACCAAACCTATAAAACCATTTCTTAGCAGATTATACTCTCATGAAGGAAGTATAATCTTAAGCTTGGTCTTCAGCTTCGGTGATAACCTTGGCTGCGGATAGAGGCTTGGCCAAGAGATCGGTGTACTCTTGGTATGGCGATTTTGCAAATCTCGTCTCTTTCCAGAACTCTGGTGTAAGGAACCCATATGTCTTCTGAAGACAATCGAATGTAGCCTGTATCATAACACCAACACAACATCAAGCCCCATTATCAATCAATCATCAATAATTAAGCAATTGCGTTGAACATAATCAAGAACATCTGTGCAAATACTTCCACATATTGCAATTGACATTTACAGCTGACATTTAACTAGAGATTGAGGTCAATAAAGAGAAAATGTTAAGTCTTTATCACATCATCCATCAAATAAAGCAATTGAGTTGAACATAATCAAGAACATATGTGTTAATCTCTACAAATTGATATTGACATTTACAACTACAGATTGAGGTTGATTAAGAATCATCATAAAGTTACAAAATTTGAAGTCTTTATCACATCATCTTCACAGAAAACAACTAAGCAAACGTGCACTAAATCCCTATTTCCGGCTAAATTCACAAAAAACCATTGAATCAATCAGGTATAACTCACAAAAGATGACAAATTTAATCTCATGCTAACAGAAAAGAAGAGAATCAGACCTTAACAAAGTTTCCGAGGGTTTTGGTGGATCCTCTAGAGGAAGTGAAGACATCATCAATACCAGCGAACTGAAGAACCTTCTTAGGAACCCTAGCAGCCACAATACCAGCACCTCTTGGAGCTGGAACCATCCTTACAGTAACAGAACCACACTTCCCAGTAACCTTACAAGGTACAGTATGTGGCTTCCCAATCTTGTTTCCCCAATAACCTCTCCTCACAGGAACCACAGAAAGCTTCGCAAGAATGATTCCTCCTCTAATGGCAGTCGCAACCTCCTTAGAGCATTTCACTCCCAATCCAACATGTCCATTACCATCTCCAACAACAACAAAAGCCTTGAACCTCGTCCTCTGACCAGCTCTAGTCTGTTTCTGAACAGGCATGATCTTCATAACCTCATCTTTCAACGAAGGTCCAACGAGGAGATCTATGATTTGGTACTCCTTCACAGGGAGAGAATGGAGGTAGATCTGCTCTAGCTTCTGGATTTTACCATCTCTCACGAGACGACCGAGCTTGGTGACGGGAACCCATTTCTCTTCTTCGGTGGCACGGCCTCCACGGCGTCCACGGCCTCTGGGACCGCCTCTTCCACCGCCGCGTCCGCCGAATCCA
Organism: Kernera saxatilis; assembly: GCA_900406395.1. Classification (NCBI taxonomy): domain Eukaryota; kingdom Viridiplantae; phylum Streptophyta; class Magnoliopsida; order Brassicales; family Brassicaceae; genus Kernera; species Kernera saxatilis. The sequence goes on along the minus strand of OVAY01001932.1, from coordinate 2,328 downwards.
CGTCCGAAACCACCACGCTCACCACCACGCTCAGCGCCGCGTTCTCCACCTCTTTCCGCCATTTTCGATGCTGTAAACCTTAGAGGAGACTCAAGTTTTGTATATATAGGTGGGCGTGAGATTAGGGTTTTCTAAAACCTGATGGGCTTGTGGGCCAAAGTTCGTTGGAATAATTTAAAAACAATTTAAGAAGCCCAGGCCCTGTATAAAGCTTTCAACATGTTTTATCTACTTTTCCAATGTTTTACAAAACTTGTCTTGCTGAGATAAATTTACGAACAAATTGGTCTAAGGAGAATAGTTATGTTTGTAGATTTGAGATCGTCATATTGCTGATAACAGAAATATTTTTGAGATATTTCATGTCCGAAGTTCATGCAATCAAGATTATTAAGCAAGGACTAAATGCATACTAGTAAATGTTAAATAATTCGGTTAATTATATGCAATATTAAATCTTATTCGTTAATTATAATGTAACTATTGATTAGTCAGTTTTTTTTTTGTCAACTTAATGAGTCTTTGAAGTTAATGAATTGAAGAATAAATTTTTCAAAATACATTGAAAATTTGAGTAATGAATCCACACATAACAAAAGTAGAAATACAATAAAACGAAAAGACACAAATGATGCTTAACATTAGTAAACTTTGCTTAAATGCTGGTCGAGTAAATTATCAACGATAACTTGATAAGCTCTTTCGGTTGGATGGTAGCTATCCCAAAATATATAGGCCGAAGAGTTAGAACATGTGAATGGATTCAAGGAGTTACACAAATAAGATATTGCGAGAGAGCCTGCACCGCAACATCCTCTATCAGCTACCTCAAAACCTGAAACATAATAAGATAATTTATGTATAAATTAGTTCACATTATATAAATGAAACAAATATATAAATATAATTTTAAAATGAACGTACCATATTTTTTAGGTTTTTGGATCATGTCGAAAAGAGTATCATAAACATCAATGTATATGATGATACCATCCAACTCTTTATCTAAAGAATTCAATGCCGGAGAAAATCTTGAGTTGAATTGTTTAGCCATGTTGTTCAAAGGTTTAACACATCCTCTTGTTAACATACCCCCAAATACTGTTCTTTGAAGTGGTACACATCCAACAGGCACTGCACTAAACACTCCAATTTTTCGAGCTCCAAGTTTATGTAATTCCTAAATATGATTATATAGAAGATAATTAGTTGTGGATATAAGTTTACTATTGTTTGATTTATATATATATATATAAATCTAAAATACTTACTCTCATGAATTTGACAGCAGAGTCAGCCAAGAAATTACCATACGAGGTACGATCATATTTATGTGATTGTGCTAGATAAGTGTGAGCAAGGTCATTGCTACTGGAAACCACGACATAGAAGCTATTTTCCAAGATAAATTTGGCTTTTTCTTCTCCATAATGTTTTTTTATCTTTGATATATACTGTTTGAAATATATTAATTGATCCCAAACCGATATCACCGACTACAAAAAAAATCAAAATAATACAAATTGTATCACCCATATAATGAATCTTAAGTTAATGATGGAAAATTATATATTATAATATACCATTATCTTAGCGGTTAATGGATCATAACCAGTTCCTCCTGATGCAAATGTTACACCTTTAAGAAGATCTTTAGGCTTTAAATTTGGGTTCAAATATGCTGGCAATGTCTTAGCCAATCCCAACTTTTTCGCTGAAATAAAATTGGTTAAAACAAATGTATCACGATATAAAAATAGCTATAAATTTCTATACAAATAAATGTAAAAATAATTTAAACAATTACCAATTAGATCAGAGGGAACTCTTCCATCAGAAAATCTTCCAGTAGCGAAACCGCCGGGAAAGTCCTTACCGTAAGGAGAAAAATTACACTTTAGAAGAGTGGGGGATATTATTGTTATTACCCGTATCCATTATAGAATCACCAAAAACTATTAGTGTCGGGATTGTTGTGTTCCGTCCTTGCTTCATTGCATTAGTTTTTACAGCTACTAGTGCTAAAGCGAGCCATAACATTTGAAGCTTCATTGTTTTCTTTGATTTATTTACTTTTTTGTTTGAGATTTGCTTGTGTTTTACAAATTTGAAGAGATACATGCCTATATATATTGTTTCAGTCAGCATCTCCTCCTTTTTCTCTCTCTCCCGTGAGTGGTTCGCCCTAGCCGCCGCTCCATCTTTGGTTCAACGTTATGACCGGCGTTCGGCGGCTTCCTCAGCGACGACGCCGGTCTAGCTTCTCGTAGTCTTCTGTTTCTTTTTCTGTGTTTATGTTTTGCTTTTCGGTTTTGTTTGGCTCGATTT
>OVAY01001931.1:0-16193 GCA_900406395.1 Kernera saxatilis | reverse complement strand
TTTTTTTTTTTTTTTTTTTTTTTTGAATTGAATGTAAAATTTATTCTAACCCAAAAAAATCGTTTTTACAAAGAATGCGTCGGTATAGCTAAAAAGAATGGTTGAAACTTAAACTAGAAGCTGGTTCTATATGTTGTAATCTAAAGATCAAAGCTTAGTGGATTTCTGGAATCTAAAAAATTATTTGAATGAAAATTATTACATACCTGAATAAAAATGAACATTCTCGTTTGTCGTATTCTAAAACTCATGGCTAACTCTCTTTAGAATGTACTAAAGAAGCCAATAATTCAAAGAGACAAATGAAAAAAAGGCAATGGCTAGTGAAGAACATTATATTGGCTTTACCACAGTTTTGTATTAGGCCCGCTTTAAACCTTGAACCAATCTATCTTTCCATAGAACTCACAATTCCTCAAAATTCAAATTATGTACAGACGTATCAGTTATTTAAAAAAAAAAAAAAACACATTTCTATGATATCAACCAACGATTTTATTCGCTACCAGCTTATTCAGAGTCCTAAACTCCATAAAGCTCGATAGCATGCAATACCTTTTTGAGTAGAGTAGAGTAATTCTTTAAAATACTATAATTTTAAGTTGTTTTTTAAAAATATACCAAAACAAAATTTTTTTAAAAAAATATTACAACTATACTTTTGTTTCCAAAAATACCACAAAACTAAAACCAATTTTTAAAGATTTAGAATTTAATTTTTTTTAGTTGGGTTCACTAATTTGGGTTTAGAGTTTAGTTTTGGGGGTTTAGAGTTTAGTTTTGAAGGTTTAAAGTTAATTTTTAGTTTTGTGGTATTTTTGGAAACTAAAACTAATGGTGGTATTTTTGAAAAAAAAATTTTGCTATGAAATTTTTTGGAAACAAACCTTAAAAATGTGATAATTTTAAGAATTGTCCTTTTTGAGAATCTCTCCTAGATTTAAAGTCAGTTAATATTTTTGTTACTTTTACATCACCATGCAATATGCGAGTTTGAATTTAGGTGGTGACAAATAGATGACACTAACACAAACTATTACATTGTTTATCTTGATCTACTATATAACATTTACCTAATTAATCATATTTCTATATATTTCATGTTATACATTTTGAAACGCTAGATGTACTTTTTCTCACTATTTTTTTATAAAATATTTGAGAGATTTTATATATAATTTTTTTTTATTGTAAATTATAGTTTCTTTAAGAAATTCGATTTAAATTGTATTTTTCCTTAAAAGCTTAAACTATAAGGAAGATTCATTTTTTTTGTTCAATAATTTTCATCATAAACGAATGAGAAAGTACTTAGTTCTAATGTTTAGTTCATCTGAGCGGCAAAATCGAGAAATCGAACAAACTAAATGGTAAAATTTGGCAGAATAGCACAGATTTACTAGAAAATTTGTTCACCAAGCGTTTTGTAGGTCGTTAAGACAGTTTTGATAGCATAGGCAGTTAGCACGTGATGGATAAGGATAACAAACACATGGAAAAGATAGGAACAAATCAAAAAACATGTAAAGCAATTAGTCATATGGTGAAATGTTGGTACATAAAGGAGCTAAAGTAGCGGAAGTTGTCGTATGGTGAAATGTGACTTTTATTTTACGTTGGTACATAGAATTGGTACTATTGTGGTAGGGGCCTGCTCTTTTTTCTTAACTAGTAATAACTCTCAAGTTATAAGATCTCTACATATGCATTATATTAGATGATACATTTAGTTTAATTGTAATCGTGTGTACTCAATTATGAATGCATTATGCATATCTATTGAGCATTTTTAATCTTCGCAAAAACTAGTTTCTTTTATTTTTTTTGCTTTATGTTTAAGAGATTTCTATGATAAAATGGAGTTCAATGAGTAGATTGATTTAATTATTGTATCTTTTATTTGTTGGAATATTTTGTTGTCTAGCCTTTTCGGCAATTCTTTTTTTATTAAACTATGTGGTAAGAAAAAACATGTCAAGGAGTTGAGCCATTTCTCAAAGGATATGTGCTAAACCTAAACATGGTTTATATAATATAATCTTTATACAAAAGGAGTTGACAAATCCAAAAATTGGATGTTTAGTTTTTTATGTTGACTATCTAAACTTTGACGGTGACAAAACAGTTTAGTTTTGCTATAATCAGTGTAGTTAAGTACCTAGACGTTTGACAAATTCTAGAAATATGATTAGTTGCACGATTAATTAGTTTTGTTTTAGTTTTTTTTTTTTTCAACTTGTATATTAAAAACTAAACTTCCGGCAAAATGATCTCAACCGAAGAAACATAGTATAGTCTACGGGGTGTTTAGACTTTGAGGGATTTGGATAATTTAAGAGTTTCTAAAGCCAATATATAGTCATTCACATTTTTTGGTTTTTTTTTTTCCTAAGCCTTAAAAATCTTTTTTTTTTTACTTTTGTTTCGTCATTTTTTTGTAAATTCTATAAAATATGATTTTCAAAAGCCTAAAACCACAGTTTTTACCAATCCATCCTTATAAGTAAATTAAAAGCAAACAAAAAACAGATTTAGTAGAACAGACTAATCAACCGATTTTTAAATTAGAAAAACGTGGAATATGAAAAAAAAAAAAAAATTTAGTCACAATTAATTATTGAGTAAATACATTGATTCGTGAAAAAAAATGGAGTAGATCATAGACACATAAAAAAATCAAGATTAATGTCGATATTCGATACGGATCAGAAATATGTTGATATCCGATTTGCATCCTGTCCTAATATCTACCACCGATAACTATCTCATTTCATTCTTTGAGTGATTTTGTGGGCTGTAATAATGAATCAATAAATTATGAAAACAAGCCTATGAGAGAGTCCTACCGTGAATCTCATCGTGTGGGACATTCATTCACTATAGACTCGTCGTCTGATCAAAGCTTGGCTGGCTTCCTTAAGTGCTCACCATTACCCCATTAATACTATATCTTGACTTTTGTCTCTCTTTTATTTTTTTTGCCTTTTTGGTTCACCTTAATTATTTCATTAGTATTACTATTAGTTTAATTTTCTTTTTAAATAAATGAAATCGCGCAGAGTACGTGTTCTATTCGCAGCCTCGCGTTTGAGTTATTTTAAAAAAACGTTGGCAAAAGTGGAAATAAATACCTTTTGGTACAACTCATCAAGTGGAGTTGATACGGAAGGTCCACTATCTTCCAACAATACAAAAAGTTCTGATTTGTTCAATTTCTTCCAAGTTCTTTAATACTGGATTTAAAAATACAATTAGAAAATCATATATACAATTTTATTTGTTCAATGACCGTTTTTTTTCTTGTTTAGGCTTTGAATAGTGACATGGTTGCTCCGGTTAGAAGTCATCATTCACAATATTTTATTCAACTGTTTTTTTTTTCAGAAAAACAAAAAATATAGTACTATGAACCCAAAAAGAAAAAGAACACTTTAAAGGTTTCTTACAGGCTGAAAATATTATGATTTTCGTAAAGGAAAATTTATTATTAAAAAAAACTAAATTTTTTTTTTTAAATATACGAAATAGTTTTATCGATTAAAAATAATTATATTCGAAAATAAATTGTATTTCTCAAAGTATCAAATAATATTTTTTTAAAATTGAGAATTATTATTCAATTTTAAATTTCATATGATTATTTAATTTGTTCGTTTTGTTTGTTCACCTTATTTTATACTTCTTTCAATATTGTAATACCGTTTGTATTACCACAACCAATAAAAGTACAAATATAGATACTGCAAATATTTTGCTCATGACCCTTTTCTCAAAAAAATAAAAAAGTATCTATATATTTTGCTCATTCGTGACGCGAAATGAAGTTTTCTGTCCTATCAATTCTATATTGGTTCACTATAGCTTTATAACCTTGAATGATAGTTTGTAAGTTGTAACCTTTTTTCCGTGGCTGAATAGTTTATCCATAAGACAGTCCACTTATTAAGAATCTCCACCCAATTTGATTAAAAAATTAATATATATTTGTTATTGTTACAAACTTACAATAAATTACTGCTAAGTGGTAACTATCGAATCAAGAAGTGTTTTAATTGGCGATTTGGTCATCTTAAGTGGCTGTCTCTACATGGGGTTCACAAATCTACTTTTAATTGCCAAATCTTGGTTGACATTTTAAGCAATGAGTATACAAATGTTTAAAATAATACTAGTACTAGTTATTAAAAAACTATATATATATATATATATATATATATGTATATGTCAAAACGAGGAATAAGGTAAGAGGAAAATGCAATTTCTCTTTATAAGAATTATAAACAAATAATCTAAAATCGTATTTATGTGTAACAGCTAACATACTTCAACAAAAAAACGGATGATCTTACGAATGTCCCACGGTTTTTCATATATATAAATATACAAACACATTTGATACAAAAACATAACACAAACACATTTTTCACATTAATTTAAGGTTACCACACAAACTTAAGCTTCTTTGGGTTTTTCCTTATGTCGAATGCTAATTCTCCGACCACCGGGAATCAACAAAAGACGACGTTTCGTGTAGCTTCAATCGCATTGCCTTCTAAATCTTCTGATCATCATCAGTCTCCTCAATCTTCACCAGGCTCATCTTCTTCCCCATCTCCGACGCCGAGACCTTCTCTCGCCGCCGGTGGATCTCCGGCGAGGAAAACGCCGACTGGATTATCCGGCCGGCATTCTTTTTACCGGGGAATCCGGTTACGAAACGGTAAATGGGTATCGGAGATTCGAGAGCCGCGTAAAACGACAAGGATTTGGCTCGGGACTTATCCGGTGCCGGAGATGGCTGCCGCCGCTTACGACGTGGCGGCGCTAGCTCTTAAAGGCTCCGACGCCGTTTTGAATTTTCCCGGTTTGGCTTCGACTTATGTGACTCCGGCTTCAAACTCCGCGGCGGATATAAGAGCGGCCGCCGCGAGAGCCGCCGAGATGAAGCAGCCGGATTCGGGTGGGGCTGAGCGGGTGTTGGAACCGGGTCAACCCGGAAAAGAGGAGGAAGAAGCATCGTGTTTGATGGAGTTTATGGACGAGGAAGCGATGCTGAATATGCCGAATTTGTTGACGGAGATGGCGGAAGGGATGCTGATGAGTCCACCGAGAATGACGAATCCGACGCAGTATGATGATTCGCCGGAGAATCAGGAAGGAGATAGTCTCTGGAGTTACAAATGATTCCATTGAAGTTGTCTTTTTCTTCTTCTTGTTTTTTTTTCCCGGTCGAATGAGATTTTTGTTTTCTTTCTTTTTTTTGGAGTCTCTGTAATGGAAAATCAAAATAGGTTATTATGATGATCTTTAAATATTTTGGTTCAAGAATATGTTGCATGCTGTATCACTCTAGAAACTTTTGTTTTTTTTCCATTTATCTACAAGAATATGTATTAATTAGTATATATTTATATGAAAAAGTATAGTCACAGATTTAATTAGTATATAGTTCTGCTAGATTGTTTATATTAAAAAAAAAAAAAAAAAACAATTCTGGTAAGTTGTTTATGCTGCTATTTTTTGGTCAACTGTTTACCTTTTGCTGCTTCAAGATAGAGAAATATCTGTTTAAGAAAGAACTATTAAATTTCTAGAAGCAACATAAATTGTTTACAGAAAAATAATCCAATTTTCATGTTTTCTGAATCTTAAAATCTGAAAACAAAACACAGCTTATTGGTTTATGTTTTTTGACGAAAAAACACAGCTTCATGAGGAAAAAAAAACAACGGATACTTAGATTTTGTAAGGATAATTTGACAAAATTATCTCATTGTCTTTTTTTTTTGGATCAATGAGAGAGAGTTTATCTCATTGTCTTTAGAATGCGAAAATTAAGTTTGGAGACTTAACGGCAAGGTTCAGCCTTGTGTATGCATTAATGATTGGATATGGATACGACAGAAGAAGGGTGTAATATATGTTATCCGTAGTAGAATCAAGAGAAAATCAGAATTAAAGAATGACCAAATTGGAAAATTGATCATGAGATGTCTAAGAATATGAATTGTGGACCAAGTCGACTTAGGTAATTCGAGCAACGGACTGGATATTCGGACTAAATAACATAATTACTCAACACATATACATAATGTAGCTCGGTGCATGTTTGAATAAATCTCTTAAAACACTATATGGGAATGTATATAGTTGAGCTTGATTGCGAACTAGACCATGGATGGACCGTGAACCATGTTTACTTTTTAACATGGATTAGCCGTGGGATCATATCAAAGGGGATGATGACCAAGATCGATCAAATCAAAATCAGACTATGTTAAGGAATCCGAGTTCTATAGAGAAGTTACTATTAATGATCAAATGACTGAATCTTGTTCGAGGGAATTGGCTGAACTAATCGAGTAAACGAATACATTGATGACTCGGAAGTGGTCAATAACCAAAGTTATGATCGAATGAGCGCTAAAATTTGTATTCATGACTAAACGAGATGAACAAATGACTCAAGAATTGAGAAGAATAAGTATTGATTGAGTTGTTTGAGTTGAGTGAGCTGAATGAATGGGATGGACTGACCGGGACCAAGCTAAGTGCGTTGATCAACTCTTACTCGAGCTGAATGTACCAAGCAAAGTGGATTGATCAAGTTTTAATATAGCTAAGTGAACCAAGCTAAGTGGATTGATCAAGTCTTGACGAGCTAAGTAGGAGTTGATTTGTGATGGGATTGTTCAGAACAATGTGCAAAGTCTTTATCCATCCACAAACACACGATTAAATCGCTTGTAAGAAGATAGGAAATTATGTTCTAAGCATAAAACCACCAATAAATCAAACAAGAAAGGGCAAGCAAGCAACAAGACTAGCGCAAAAACAATTAAAGTTCAGAAACCGACAAAAAAAATAGTTCTTAGCAGACCTTCTAATGGGATTAGAGGCTCTCTAAATAAACGCAAAAACCTGCAAAAGGATAAACTTTTGATAGCCAGAATATCCGCACATCCGTCGTCTTCCTCGCCGGACATGCTCCATAACAATCAATGCCCAAACTTGACCAGAGATACCATCTCTGAATCGTGTCCACGAGACCTAAAGAACAGCAATCGCGTACGCCAATTTCACTGGTAGTTCGCAATTCAAGGTTCCAATGAGTTTGTTCTGTAATTCGATTGAGACCCTTTATCCGAAACCTTTTCTTCCCCAGAAATCTCACTTCTTTTCCTTCTCCGATGCGAAATTCCGAAACCCTAGTTTACCCCTCTCTCCGCGTCGTCGTCAATGGCCGATCAAATCATGTCTGAAATCGGCGTCTTCGTCTGAAATCGATATGGTGAGGAACAAAGAAGGTGTCTTCGCTCCAAAGGAGAAGAAAGTAGTCGTCTTATGGGACCTAGACAACAAACCACCCCGTGGTCCGCCGTATGAGGCGGCGACGGCTCTCCGACGAGTCGCGGAGAAACTCGGCCGAGTCGTTGAGATCTCCGCTTACGCGAATCGCCACGCTTTCATCCATTTACCTCACTGGGTCGTCGAGGAGCGGCGCTGGAGGAGGGACCTCGATTTCGCGGAGAGGAAAGGAGAGGTGGTTCCGATCGAGCCTTACATCTGCGGCGTGTGTGGCCGGAAATGCAAGACGAATCTCGATTTGAAGAAGCATTTCAAGCAGCTCCACGAGAGGGAGAGGCAGAAGAAAGTGAATCGTATGAGGTCTCTCAAGGGGAAGAAACGGCAGAAGTTTAAAGAGCGTTTCGTTTCGGGGAACGAGAAGTACAACGAGGCGGCGAGGAGTTTGTTGACTCCGAAAGTCGGATACGGGCTTGAGGCGGAGCTCCGGCGAGCTGGGGTTTATGTGAAGACGGTGGAGGATAAGCCTCAGGCGGCGGATTGGGCGGTGAAGAGACAGATACAGCATTCGATGACACGTGGGATTGATTGGTTGGTTTTGGTTTCGGATGATAAGGATTTTTCTGATATGTTGAGGAAAGCAAGGGAGGCTGATCTTGGGACGATGGTGGTTAGTGATCGGGATAGAGCGTTAGGACGGCATGCTGATTTGTGGGTTCCTTGGATTGGAGTGGAGAATGGAGAGATCGGGGAGGCGGATTTGATGCCGGAGAAGAGACGGCGGTTTGATGAGGAGGAGGAGGGTGAATCTGGTGGAGGAGATGGGTTGTTTTCGTTGTCTTATGATGAAGATGAGACGGCGGAGATGACGGTGGAGAGTGATGGATTTGGGAGGTTTAAGGTTTCTGCGTTCTCAGAAGATGAATGGGTGGAGGATGAAGAGGACGACTTTGCGTTGAGTGATAGTGACGATGAGCTTAGCTTCTGATTCATGGCGATTGATTCAATGTCTGTTTACGAAATTAACCGGAAGTTTGAGTTGAAAGGAGCTCTGGTTTGAGAAAAATCTTTGCATAAGCCAAGATAGTGTGCATTCGTTGCAGTAAAGCCAGGAGAATTCAAGTTTATATATTGTCGAATGAGTTGCTTTCTGAAACTAATGGTTTTGTCTCAATTTGGTTACGCTCTGGTTGTTGTAAGTTATTGAATCAAGGATTTGTTTTGTATAAAGCTTAAGTGACACACGCTCACAAGTGATGAGCAATCAGATTAACTCATGTCCATGATGGATTTGGTCCATAATTGGGTTGGTGATCTTATTTGTCTTATTTGCTCGTTGAATGCATCTAATTTTTTTCTCAAGATAAAATTATTTTTAGTGAATTGACAAAATAAAAGAAAAACACATAATTGTTTGTTTCTATTTATTATCCAAACCAATATCATCAAATTTATTTCGGACCTAAATTTATAATAAATAAAACCAAAAAAAAAATTAAAACTTGGAACTAAACAAGAAAAGCCAAATGTCAATGCTCCATCAGAAAGGATTAGTTTAAAACGATTTAGTCCCCCTTTAGTCGTAAACCATTTGAGTGTACATAACGAAAAGAAACTCAACCAGATCCAGACACATATGCAAAATATCGGCTAATAAAAACACGTATAACACAATCAAGAAAATATCCACGGAAACAAAAAAATCCAAAAATAAAAAAACAAAGAAAGGGACCCCACATGAAAAAGCGCGTGGGTCAGAATCCAAAACACAAACCGTGGCTCGACAGCGGACGCGCACCGTCCCTCCTAACGTGGCGCACCTCCCGAACCAAAGAGAAACCAGTTACAATCCAACTGTCAAAACCGTGTCCCAGTGACGTCATCTTCAAGCTTTCTTTTTCCTTTTTTTTTTAATAATCTAAAGCTTCTTTTGTCCTTTTTCAAAATTCGTCTCCTTTCCACGAACATAACTATTTAGTATTTATCATCATCAAACAGTAATTTAGACTGAAATCATCAAATAGCTGCACTACACAGTACACATCTACACAAGACTAAGTAATGAAACGACACGTGTTAGTCAAAAGCCGTGGGACAGTTGTCATTACGAGAAACTCCGTGTGTTTTCGCTTTTTTAACATCTTTATAAATAAAAACACAAAAACTTCCTTCTCTTTCTATAATTAAATCCAAAAATTCCATATCTGAATACAAAAGAAAGAAAGAGAAATTAAAACATCTTATCCAAAAAATCAAACACACTCTGTTTTTCGTTTGCTTTGATGAATCCTTTTTACTCTGCTTTCTCAGACTCTTTTCTCTCGATTTCCGATCAAAGATCTCCGGTTTCCGACAGTAGTAACGAGTGTTCTCCGAAGCTAGCTTCGAGCTGTCCGAAGAAACGAGCAGGGAGGAAGAAGTTTCGTGAGACACGTCATCCGATTTACAGAGGAGTTCGTCAGAGAAACTCAGGAAAATGGGTTTGTGAAGTTAGGGAGCCAAACAAGAAATCGAGGATTTGGCTTGGAACTTTTCCGACGGTTGAAATGGCCGCTCGTGCTCACGACGTCGCTGCTCTCGCTCTCCGTGGCCGCTCCGCTTGTCTTAATTTCGCCGATTCGGCGTGGAAGCTTCGTATTCCGGAGTCTACTTGTCCTAAAGAAATCCAGAAAGCGGCGGCTGAAGCTGCAATGGCGTTTCAGAACGAGACGACGACGACGGCGACGGAGGGATTGAAAACAGCGGCGGAGGCGGAGGGTGAGACGGTGGTGGATACGGCGGAGCAGAGCGGTGTGTTTTATATGGACGAAGAGGCGGTTTTCGGGATGCCGAGTTTTTTTGAGAATATGGCGGAGGGGATGCTTTTGCCGCCGCCGGAAGTTGGATGGATGAATCATAACGACTTGGAGGGAGATGCTGACGTGTCACTTTGGAGTTTTAGCGTTTGAATTTTTCTTTTATTTATTTGTTTTTTATTTTGGAGATTTTTTTGGCATTCTAGGATTGGTCCCACGTTCCTTACCTGTTTCTTTTTAATTGGTAGTACGGTACGGAAAGAGAATGGACAAATACGAGTCTAATAAATCGTAGCCCATTTCTCGTTTTTTTCTTCTTTGTAACCCAATTTTGATCAAATTACAGCTATCAAATTATAAAATTTTGTTGTAAGTTGTAACTGAAACTGTGAATAGATTTGGTTGGTTTCGATATAAGTATATTCAAAGTATTACCTAACATATCCATGGTACCAAAAAACCTAAAACAATGCCTTTGCAGTTCTGTTTCTTCAAAGATAGAATGATCTTCGTTGTGCTTCTAGTTTTATTTTGCTAACAATCCTTTAGTTTTGTTTATTTTGACAAAATTAAAGTTTCTAACTCAAAACCAATAGACAGTAAGTAAATTGGTTCATATAACATTTTTTATACACCATTTTAAAAACCATCACACTTTAGATATGTGATTTCTTGAAGTAATGGATTTTCCTTTCATCTATATCAACAAAATCATTATAGGATCGATTTCCGTTAATTAGGGTTAGACCGGAGTGTAGTAATACTTCAATATCATGTAAAAAACAGATATCATAGAATGACTTTGCTTACATTTACCATCACAATGCAGCAAAAGAGTAAGCTTTATGCTGTTAACCAATTATACTTGCACCATACTGTTTAATCTAGAAAAAACAAAAATCGCAGGACACCATTCTTCTAATCCTTTTCCACTAAGCACACTTAGGTATATACTATTTTCCACCCAGAATCTTTATCGGCTTAACCGGTCCAAACCGGTTTGGTTGTTTGTAAAGTTTTCCTTTTAATTTAATAAATGTGACACTTTATCCAAATTGAAGTATGGACAATAAAATACTCTCTCAAGTATGGTCAATAACCGGTTTTAACCGAGAGCCAGACAAACATACACGTACAACGGTACAAGAGATATATTAAAGTAATTTTGTAAAATGGAAACATCTGAGGGGTAAATATGGTAACTAAACAATTGACGTCAAGCTGACGCGACTGTTTCTCATTCTCTCTCTCTTCACTAGTTATGTCCTCTCCAGGAAGATCCCGAAGCTTATAAACGCAAATCCGCTTTGAGTTTCTTTTTAGTTTTCTCTCCATTATTACTTCTCATCCAAAACACTCCCAAAATTTATCTTTCTTTTACTCCCATATTTTAATTATTCAAGAAAAAACCTACTTGTGAGAGATTATTTGGTAATTTTTCTAGGGTTTCCTCCAATTTTGCCGCTTGATTTGATTCATGATCGGATTTTGAAACAAATTCCGATCCGTTCCAATAAAACCCTTTAATCCTTTGTTGTTGTAATCTATAAAGAGAGAGAGAGCGAGGCAAAAAGCCATGGATTTCGATTTGAACGGAGGAAACAAGCGAGTTTTCAACAGACTCGGCGGGTCGACTCGTCCGGCGGCGCCAACGGATTCAAGGCAGAAGGTTTGTTTCCATTGGCGAGCGGGACGGTGCAATCGGTCTCCTTGCCCTTATCTACACCGAGAATTACCGGGTCCGGTTCCGAGTCAGGGTCCGGGTTATACGAACAAAAGGGTCGCCGAGGAATCCGGTTTTGCGGGTCCGAGTCATCGGAGAGGACCCGGGTTTAACGGGAACTCTAGTAATAGCTGGGGGAGATTCGGTGGGAACAGGACGGTGACGAAGACGGAGAAACTTTGCAATTTCTGGGTCGATGGGAATTGCACTTACGGCGATAAGTGTAGATACTTGCATTGCTGGAGCAAAGGAGATAGTTTCTCGTTGTTGACTCAGCTTGATGGGCATGAGAAGCTCGTGAGTGGGATTGCTTTGCCTTCTGGATCTGATAAGCTTTACACTGGGAGTAAAGATGAGACGATGCGTATCTGGGATTGTGCTTCTGGACAGGTCTTGATTTGATTCTGTTTTTGTTCATTGGACCTTTTCTTTTGTCTTAAGCCTTCCTCAGTGCTATTCGTGTTTGGTTAAGATGTAGAGTAACTCAAAAGAATGCATTTTGTCACAAGTGGAGTACTGAGAACCTATGTTGATGGCAATTGGTGTCTTAGTAGTCAAAGTGGCTAATATCGATTTTGTTCTCTCTAGCTTGTAAACCGTGTTTATCTATTCCAATTATTTAACCACACACATTCTTTTCAGAAGCATGCTTGTATTTGAGGAATGCATTTCCGATCTTGTGAGAGATTGTTTTAAGTTTACTTATTGTGGATACTGTTGTTTTCTCTTTCGATCAGTGTACAAGCGTACTCAATCTTGGTGGGGAAATTGGATGTGTGATTAGCGAAGGCCCTTGGCTATTGGTTGGCATGCCAAATCTTGTGAAGGCAAGTTCTGAGTATGATTTATCTTAGCATTACTTTTCCTTGACTGTCACAATAGATATCGAAAACCGCTTTTATTGGTCTATGCTTGTTGGGTTATTTATTATTGCTGTTGATACAGGCGTGGAATATCGAAACCAATGCAGACCAGAGTCTAACTGGACCTGTTGGCCAAGTGTATTCTCTTGTTGTGGGTACTGATCTACTCTTCGCTGGCACACAGGTAAAATTCCAAGTTTTTCTTGCTGAGATCTCTGCGAAATATGTCGGCTTTTGGTTAAATAATTCACAAGTTCTTTACTTTCTGTGCAGGATGGCTCTATTTTGGCATGGAGATATAATGCTGCGACCAACTGCTTTGAACCGGCTGCGTCACTGAAGGGGCACACACTTGCAGTTGTTACCTTATATGTTGGGGCTAACAGACTTTATTCGGGTTCCATGGACAAATCTATAAAAGTAAGTACCTAGTATTATGTATCAAGCTCGAGTTAAAAAGCCCATTATTTTTGTCTGAGCTAATTGTTTTGGTTTATATGTTAATAGGTTTGGAGCCTGGATAATCTGCAGTGTATACAAACGCTGACGGATCATACATCAGTTGTGATGTCTCTCATTTGCTGGGATCAGTTTCTTTTGTCTTGTTCATTGGACAACACGGTCAAGGTTAGTTCGTCTTCCTTTAACTTCATAACTTTCTTGGAAGTTTCATTATTCTCTCGTTGACCTTTTTTTTTTTTGTTTCGCTCTAGATATGGGCTGCAATTGAAGGTGGCAACTTGGAAGTGACATACACTCACAAAGAAGAACATGTATAGTTTCCTTATCAAATGCGTTGCCCTCTCTTTTTTTCCTAATCTATATGTAATGTAACTAGCAAGTTCTGGCAATGTTTAAATTGGATTCAGGGAGTGCTAGCTCTATGTGGTGTACATGATGCAGAAGCCAAGCCGGTTTTGTTATGCTCTTGCAACGACAATTCCTTGCGCCTCTACGACTTGCCATCGTAAGTCTTGCAACACTTTTATTTGTTTTCTGAATCTACAATTCTTCCTCTATTTGGTTTTGGTTCTGAAAGCTTAGGTTCCTTCATTAGATTTACGGAGAGGGGCAAAATCTTTGCAAAGCAAGAGATACGGTCTATCCAGATAGGTCCCGGGGGCATATTTTTCACGGGCGACGGAACTGGTCAAGTTAAAGTATGGAAATGGTGCACTGAACCAACCGTGGCTTCGTCTTGAGAAAGTTCGAAATCTTGACAAAGAGTTGCTTTCTACGATCTTCTTGTACCATTATATATGGGTCTATTGAGATTTTCTCTTTCTTATTGATGTTCTCCTCCTAGTAAAGGCCATGGTCTGATGAGATGGGCAGTGGCCAAGATCGTCCTCCTAGTTAGGAGTGTTGAGACAGAATTGGGAGAATTTTGGTCCCTGTTTTGTCCAATTTCAGCATTCTCTGTGTCTTGTAATGCTTGGATTTGTATGGTCAGATTGTCATAATAAAGGATTTATCTATTCAACAAGGATTCAGAGTTGATTTATTGTGGCTAGAGTTATGATACATTAACAAAGTTACAGAAGCATCCTTATTACAGAAACCTTGAAATGTTCTTAGAAAAGTAAAGATATTTTTTTCACAGATTGAACATAACTTTGATGGCATCACTTCCACGAGCACTGGTTTCAAAGGCATCTTCCACTTCCTTTTGAGAGAAACCGAATCTGTGGGTTATGAGTGGCTTTACATCAATCTTACCACTTGTAAGGAACTCAAGACACAAAGGCCATGTGTTCTTGTACCTGAACACACCAACCACATCTACCTCCCTGTCTCAGAAACCAAAAACACAAGTAGTTTTCAGGATCATATGATCTGTTTGTCAAAGTTTGAAAGTTTCTTACTTTGATGGTGGAAATAAGTTACCTTGCAGCTGCAGGAGTGAGAGGGACAGTCATTATACCGTGACCCATTCCGACAAGGCAGACTTTACCACCACATCGAGTAGCTGCTAATGCTGTCGACATGGTTTTGTTAAAACCCGCACAATCGAATGTCACATCGATGTTTGACCCCATAGCTTTCTGAATTTGTTCAACCTCAAAACCAACATCCTGGAAAAGTAAAAAGGAACAGATTCTTATCTCACACAATCCGATCATCTATGTGCCAGAAAGATTTGGGAAGTAAACAGAGTAAAACCTCTACGCTTGTCGTCACTTTAACAATCCCGTCTGCTCCAAGCTGTTTAGCTACGGATAAACGGTTATCATCGACATCCACGATGACAATTTTAGGCACACCGAAAGCCCGAGCAGCCAACATGGTGACAAGGCCAATAGGTCCAGCTCCCATTACCAAAACGTTTGTTTCAGGACCAACCTCAGCTCGGCGACAAGCATGAACACCAACACTTAGTGGCTCACACATTGCCCCTTCCTCCAAACTCACATTCTCAGGCAATTTGAAACATAGATCCGCAGGGTGAACCACTTGGTTAGCTAGAGAGCCGTGAACCGGTGGGGTTGCAAAGAACTTCATCTCTGGACAAAGATTGTATCTTCCTTCCTTGCAGAGATTGCATCTCCAGCAACTAATCCCAGGTTCAAGAGCCACACGGTCACCGACCACTAGATGCTTCACTTCTTCGCCAACTTCTTCAACGATCCCAGCACATTCATGTCCAATCACCATTGGTTCTTTCACAATGAAATCCGCGCATCTCATGGTCTTGTTTTGTAACAATTTACACCATCGAAACCAATGTCAAGACCATGAAAAATCAAAGAAATTGAGATGTAAGAAGATTCTCTCATCATACCTTGAGGTAGTGAACATCACTTCCGCAAATTCCAACAGCTTTCATCCTAACTCTCACATCATGAGGACCTTTGTACAAACATAAATTAATAGTTTCCAAGGCTTTGAACAAAAGGGTCATCACGAGAATCCAATCAAAACCCATGAGAAGGCGATCAAAAAGAATTTGGCTTACCAACGGAAGGAAGAGGAAAAGGTTGGATCTTGAGGGAGTTGATACCAACCAACCAAGCAGCCATGTTCTCTTCTTCCACCTTTGAGCCTTCTCCGTGAGACATTCCTCCTTTTCCCATAACTCTTTTCTGCTATGCTCAGCTCAAAGCCTCAATTGATCCCAGATATTAGATTAAGGGAAAAAAAGATAACCAAACCCACCAGAGCCTTGAGAATGATTAAGAAAATAAAAGGGTCAGCATCGAAGTCTCAAGTCTCCACTAAATAAATAAATAAATAAATAAATAAATAAATACAGAAAAATACAAGAACCAGATAAATTCAAGCGGTGGATGGCTTTTCGAGATTAGGATAAAACAGTCTTCGTCTACTTTCTTATCAGAAATCTCGTTTTACCAAAGACATGTTCGTTTGTTCATCCATGTGGTCCATCTAGATGAAGATGCTTTTTGATATTCGTTTAGTGTCAAAAACGAGCATCATCCAGAGATGGTTCATCTTAATGAGTTTTAAAAATTTACACTAATTTTCAAAACTCATCTGGATGAGCCA
>OVAY01001930.1:0-22930 GCA_900406395.1 Kernera saxatilis | reverse complement strand
CAACTAATATATTTATTTTTTTCGGGTAATTCGGATACCCGTTCGGGTATCAGTTCGGTTCAGGTATTACCCGATACCCACGGATCCTCAAATGTTTTACCCATCGGATAAATTACCCCTTACCCGAAACCGAACCGAACCGGATATTTCGGATCGGTTCCGGTTCAGGTTTTCGGATCCGGATAAAAATCCCACCCCTAGTAGCGGTAATCTAGATTTTAGTTCTCTCACATAATAAAAAGAAAAGCTGCCGAAACTACCCCTACTGCATCCTAAAATTAGCTAAACACGTTTTGCCTGCAGGCATTAAATGCGGGATATCTCATCGGATATCGGAGATACGTATTGGGGTTAAAAGATTTATGTAGATTTTTATCGCCGCCTGAATAGCTAATTAAAAAAGATTTTAACAAAGCAATGATGACAGGCAATAAATGTTAGATTCCGTAAATGTAAATGCTATTGGATGGTTTTGCTATAAGTAAGAACCGAGGATTGTTACTTGAGCAACCAAAAAGTTTCCATTAAAGGTAGCTTACCTGTAGAAGAAAAATTCTAAAGCCATTGATTGCGCCATTAAAACCGGCAGGTAAAGGTACAACATTTAAGGAGGCGCAACCTATAAAATGGTGGATGTTGTTTAGTTTTTAGTGATACATTCCTGAATGTTGTGACCGTTTTGTTAGCTGTATAATGTCTGTGTTAACCGTATTTTATGATTTTGCAGGGTTACTTAGATGGCGGTTCCGGTGCGTGTGGTTAGAGGACGGTGGTTGCAGGACGGCGACGGAAACTGGCAACACTATGCCGATTTGCTGGGTTATAATTGTTCTGTGGAGCTGCGTGAGAGAGACGACTTTGTGACAATGGTTAGATTGGTAAAAGAATAATTAAAGCTCTCAATCGGTGATGTTGTGGAAATAACGTACCAGTGGCCGCACTGGATGCTGGGACCCGATTGGAGGAAAGTAGATCCCATTAAAGTGGAAACGGATGAGGATATGGCTTTGTTTATGGCTATTCGAGCAGATTTGGAAGAGGTCTATCTGCGAGTAGCAGTGAAACATTCTCCTGTGGAAAGTCTGTTAGCGGTCAGTGAAGATAACAATGCTGAAAGGGTAACGATTCTCGAGAGATGTGTGAGTAACATCGGGAATGTCGGGTTAACAAGCTTAACTCCCGTAAGAACCAGAGTTGGTGAGAATACGGGATACTCTTACCGAGTGACTACAGAAGTTGGGGGCACATCGAGCACAGGTATTGATCTTGTGCATATAATCTCAACCTAGATATTATTGTAAAATGTAAAATCCAACTAACACATACCATGTCCTGGCAGATCCGACTCCACTTGGAAATGCCGGCCAAGTTGATGTTTATCAGTTGTGGCGAGACTATGTAGGAGGTATGAGCGTGTTCGACAAACCTCCGATTGGTACAATAATGGAGACACCTGCTTTGCAGTGTGGCAACATAGGAGTTTCGAGGACTCCTCATATGAGGAATGACACAACTTTGCAGCTAACGCTCGGCGGTGTGTGTATGGACTTGGACGATGGGATAGATGTGAGGCCAACTCAACCAGGAAGAATGACCTTTAGCTCAACTGAGTCATCTTCCTCCCCCTTAACAAGTCTATCATCCTCAGTGTCGTTATCGGAGGAGGAAATGGAGGATGACTGTGAAATCATAGGACAGCGTCACGTGTCGTTAACAGGTATGATGTATAACCACTTGTGTTATCGGTTAGTTGCGTTGTTGATGTCTACATTAAATGCTCCGGTTTTGCAGGAGACGACATGGTGCCGAGGTACGATCCACCGAGCGGAAAAGAAATTGGGGCAGCGGATGTAACGCCACCACCGGTTATTGGGCGGGTCGATAAAGGGAATAGTAAAATATGCGAGAGTGGAAATACGAGCCGGGAGATAGGAGCGGCATCAGGGACTCAGATTCGCATACCCCAACTACCTTCCCCGGGTTTGGACCCGCGTGTGCCAACCATCCTGTACGGACCGCGATGCACCTCCATACGTTGACGACCCTGTTGGCGAAGGTAAATAGTGTAACAAAAATATCATGTTATAATATACGTTAGTACGTTAAATTCGTTGTTAGTGTATAAGACGTATATACATGATAACGAATGTTATAGAACATATATTGTTAACTAATATATTAAAGATATAACAATATCATGGTAACATGTTAATTGGAGATCGGCTATATGTTAAACGATAACGATAGAGTTAGCAGATATCGTTATAGTTACGAAAGGGGCTAACAACCTCGTGATAGTGTATATTGTTGGAAAGCTATTAGTAATTATATTGTGGTAACATAGTTTTTGTGTAACAGATGAATTACAGCGAGCTCTTAAGGATGTGGACTACGAGGGAGATGAGGTTTTCGTTGGACGCATATTTAAAAACAAGGAGGCTTGCAAGATGAAGCTAGCCATACACGCCATACATAGAAAGTTTCATTTCAAGGCTGCACGGTCCTGCCCCAACATGTTAATAGTGGTGTGTGTGAGTGATTCATGCCAATGGCAGGTGTATGCAGCAAAAATGGAGGACAGTGAGCGCTATGAAGTTAGGAGCGCAACACTGAGGCATACCTGCAGTGTGGATGCGAGAGGGAACTTTCATAGACAAGCTTCTACAGCAGTTATCGGCGACTTGATGAGGTCTAGATATGGAGGCTCCGGAAGAGGCCCAAGGCCAAACGAGCTACGACGGATGCTCCGTCAAGAATATAGCTTGAATGTGAGTTATTGGAAAGCGTGGAGGGCCCGTGAGATAGCGATGGACAATGCTATGGGGTCGGCAATGGGAAGTTTTGCATTAATACCACCTTATTTTAAGCTGCTGTTACAAACTAATCCAGACTCTAACGTTGCGTTGGAGACAGAAACAGACAATTTGGGAGTGGAGCGTTTTAGGTATTTGTTTTTATCACTCGATGCTTGCAAACAAGGGTATCCGTATATGCGAAAAGTTGTGGTTGTCGATGGAACTCACCTCCGGGGTCGTTATGGTTGGTGTTTAGTAGCTGCATGTGCCCAAGACGGAAACTTTCAAGTTTTCTCCCTCGCCTTCGCTGTTGTTAACAGTGAGAATGACCACGCATGGGAGTGGTTTATGCGTAAGCTCAGTGATATAGTGCCCGACGAACCCGACTTGGTTTTTGTATCCGATCGCACTCTTCAATCTATGCAGCTATACGAAAGGTACCCATTTTTTATTCTGTGAACTAAGCATGATATTGTTATTTTTACTCCTCTATAACTTTGTTGAAGTAACAACGTCGACTGTGCTCGGGAAGTGATGATGTTTGTTAGCAACGTATATAATAGTGTGAAACATGGGTACTATTTCTTTTGAAAAAGAATTATCTGGGTAAGTATAGTGTTAATGGTGTAATGTTTTTGTTATACCGATAGTCAAAATGTCGGCAATATAAACTATACAATGATGTTGTTCGCTAACTTTAGTGTTATACCGTTTCAGGTGTTCCCGATGTCGTCTCATGCTGCATGCATAATTCACCTGCAAAGGAACATTCAAACAATATTTAAGTCGCAAAACTTGAGCTACCTAGTTTCCCAAGCAGCTCGAGCTTACCGTCTCAGTGAGTTCGATAAGATATTTGCGGAAATTGTGGCGATGGATAGTGCTTGTGCGGAGTACCTCACGGGAATTGGTTTCGAGCATTGGACCAGGTCACATTTCGTGGGGGGGAGCGTTACAACGTCATGACTAGCAACATCTCTGAGTCTTTGAACAACGTTCTTACCATGGCGCGGGACTACCCCATCATCTCACTCCTCGAGTCTATCCGGACGACGTTGGTAACATGGTTTGCTATTCGTCGTGATGCTGCAGATACAGATCAAGACGTGATAACTCCTAAGGTTCAAGAAATGATAATTGAGAAGTTCGAAGAGTCTTCCTCGTTTTCGGTATTGAAAATTGGTGATGGACAATATGAGGTACGGGATGATACAGACATAGGTTTTGCTGTGCATCTATGGGAGAGGACTTGCACATGTCGAGAATTCCAACTAATGCACATTCCATGTGGACATGCTTTTGTGGTTGCTATTCAAGAAGGGATTCGCGTAGATAGTTTGGTTGATGTGCACTACTCCGTGGCGTATAGGAGAATGGCCTACGCCAATCAGATAATGCCCGTTCCCGACATGGACACTCTTACACCTTCAGTAGGTGATGTTGGAGGAGGGAGCCTTGGACCGCCTTCAGTGAGGAGGCCTCCTGGTCGTCCAAAGAAGAAACGGTTTTTCTCGCGAGGAGAATTTAAGGTTAGATATTTAATTTAAAATAACATAAATTTTAGCATCTAACATTTTCCTGTTTGTACTTGAAGCTTAGTAGTAGGAGGCGCTGCACCAGGTGTCACGTCCGTGGACATAACCGTGCCACTTGCAAGATGCCTATCTCGGTAAAAAAAAAAAATTTAATTTTGGATCGTTACTCGAACCATCATGATAGTGGTTTTGTTAATCGAAATCATTTCTGTTACGTCTTCGCAGGGTCCTTAGGCGTGTTGGTTATGTTTTTTTGGCGAAACCGGCATAAAAGTCTGTGGGAGGGGGTTTGAGCTTTGCCGCTCTTTGAAGATGTAAAATAAATAAGAAACGGGTTGATCCTTTTGTTGTAGTCATGTATGTCGATATGGTCCTGTTTGAACTCTATGTATAATTATCAAAACTGATGTACCCCTCATGAACATGATAATGCGCAGATGCCGTGATGTATATAGTGAAAATGTTTAATCGCCGTAATGTGAAAACTGCTTTTGTTGTAACTTGGGAACTTTCGATAATGACGTTGTTTATATAACTTTGTTATCGAGAAAAACCTATCTATATTTATTAGTTATGCATGTTAATTAGTTTAAATACTAAATAAGTTTGTTTTCTAGGTAAACTAACTATAGTAGTTTAGTATTTTGTTGTCATCATACGCTTACAAAACGTAGCTGCCGTGATGTATATAGTGAAAAGTCTTAATGCCCGTAATGTGAAAACTGCTTTTGTTGCAACAACATAACTTTTTGAAAATAATGTTGAGTATATAACACTGTTATAGAGCTAACCCTATCTATAGTTTTTAATTATGCATGTTACTTAGTTTACATACTATAAAAGTTGTTGGCTAGGTAAACTGTGTAACCGGTAAGGGAAGATATTGTCATTATACGTCAACATCTTTTCATCGTTCATCTACTTAGGATAATTCTCTTGTCTAGGAAACTCTCTATAGATGTAACCGATTTTATTGTCACCATACGCTTAGAAGGCTTAGATGTCGTAATGTATATAGTCAAAAGGCTGTAATGTGCTTTTGTTGCAAGAGTAATTGCGTTAGATAGCAATAGAAAACAAAAATTTAGGTTAATATAAATAATTTTTTTTTAATTAAGTGACCAACAGAGAGAGTTTATTTCTCTCCCTTATACCCTTCGCATCTCCTCTTTTTCTTATGTCTTCACTACATTTTGTTCTATCCATTTTTTTTTGTTAGCAGTTCTCCGATTTATATCTTCGGCGGCGCTTTCTCCGACATCTTTTGCAACATTTTTCTGATGTGAGATGTGTTCTCATAAAGACATACGATAATAAAAAAATAAATATTAATAAATAAGTTAACGAGCTAAACATATAATTAATAAATATTAGCATATGATTTTTTGTATGTCCAAATATATGAATATTTCGATTTCCAATAACTATATTACCAAAATTAACTAAACTATTATCGAGCTAAATAAACACGTTAAAGTATAAATTAACAAATAACAATTACATTATCGACAATATATAATATGTAACATATAAGTTACCAAGTAACAAACCAGTTATAAAGATAAATAAACTATTAGCGAGCTAAATAAATACGTTAAAGTATAAATTAACTAATAACCATTACATTATCGAACACGATAGAACGTGTAACATATAAGTTAACAAGTAACTACTCAGTTATCAAGATAAACAAATAATTAACGCGAATTGATATGATTTACCATTTTAGAAAAATATATAGCTCAATATTTTACAAAATGTCAGATTTGTTAAACATATAATTAATAAATATTAGCATATGATTTTTATGTATGTCCATTTATATGAATATCTCGATTTCCAATAACTACATTACCAAAATTAAATAAACTATTATCGAGGTAAATAAACACGTTAAAGTATAAATTAACAAATAACAAATACATTATCGAACAAGATAGAATATGTAACATATAAGTTACCAAGTAACAAACCAGTTATCAAGATAGATAAACTATTAGCGAGCTAAATAAAAACGTTAAAGTGTAAATTAACTAATAACATTTACATTATCGAACAAAATAAAACATGTAACATATAAGTTAACAAGTAACAACTCAGTTATCAAGATAAACAAATAATTAACGCGAATTGATATGATTTAACATGTTAAAAAATATATATATATCTCAATGTTTTACAAGACGTCACATTTGTTATTTTGTGCAACTTATTAATTAAATGTATATATATTGGGCTGTACAACTAGATACCTAAAATGTTAGATAGTGAAAAGTGATTTTGATGGAGGTTAAAAAGGTACACAAACATAGGCCTAAATACTAAAAATAGTCG
Organism: Kernera saxatilis; assembly: GCA_900406395.1. NCBI lineage: Eukaryota > Viridiplantae > Streptophyta > Magnoliopsida > Brassicales > Brassicaceae > Kernera > Kernera saxatilis. Next base: position 16,266 of record OVAY01001930.1, on the reverse strand, counting down.
AGGGTTTTATCCGATAACACAGAGAACAACAACAGTATTCCAACACGGGGGGAAAAAAGTGGTAAAGCAAGGAGGTTCAACGTCATTGCGGGTTTACCCATAATAGAAATAAGTTTTTAAGCACCATAGTAATCGATTAGAGCGGTAATGAGTTTTTTAGACTCAACACCGAGATTTGTGGGGTCAAGGTCCTTGCATTCATCGGCTCCTCCTGCTGCGTGGGCTTGGATTAGAAATATAGTCATCAGGCCTGCATCTTGGACGGAAGTGATTTTTGGGATCCCGGTAACCCTTTCAACGGTGAACTGGGTTGGCAATACTGGTCCCCCGCTGTTACACAGGGCCTGCTTAAGAAGATACGGCAGCATTACAGCAATAGGGTTTATGTCGTTCATGATGCTTGCCACAGACCGTAATTGGAAATTGCAGTCAAGAACCTGGATCCTGGAAGATGTCAGGTCAAAAAACAAAGCCACCCAGTGATGTTTATCAAAGTTGAACGGGGCATAAACATAGTCTGCTTATGAGTAAAGTTGAACCCGATCAGAAACCCCTTTCCCAACAATGATATCCAGTAGATGCTTAGGGAATTCAAACTCCTTCCGATTGGAAGATTTAGAAAATTTTGGAAACACCCTTGTTAGTGTTGAGACAAACTTCGTATCAAACACATCAACCCTCAGCTTCTGGCTGTCTATTGCATCTGACCTCAAAACATGTCTAGTGGATTTTAGAAGCACATCCATAACCTGCATCGTGATTCTGATAGATGAGACCAAACCCAAACATAAAACCAAATAAAGCAGCTGCAACAAATACCTTGTTTCCAACTGGTTTCTTCCTATCAAGCAACTCGTCTATTTCCTTGATGGAAAGGTTGCCGGAATCACCCACGTTTATTGAGATGTACCATAAAACATTTTTGATAACGTATTTTACTGGTTTACGATGACATTAATTTAGCATGGTAATATATATATTGTATCGCTAAACCTTTTAACGCTTTGCATAACGCGTTTAAAGCGCTCTTCAACGTCTGAAACGTTTCCTGTTTGGTTAGTGGGGATGGTTGGGTGTGAAGCTATGGTTTTTAACCTCTTGTCGCACATATAGCGATCGTCCAAACGGATTGAACATGTCTGCGGCCTCTTACTTTTACGGATTGGGTTGTTGTCTTTTGGCTTATCATCAACCTCTGTTTCGGTTACCGTGTAGCCATCTACGTTGCCGACCCCCAGTGCGTTATCGTCGTGGTCTTCTTCCGTGGTGTTATGCATATTATGTTTGCTAACATCTTTGCCCGCGGTAACCTGAAAACACAAATGTTAAATATTGATAAAATCCAACATGCCATGTTTTGCAAATACATTCTTGGTCGTCTATGTTAAGTACCTAACATCTTAGTTAGTGGGATAGATATATTGTTATATAACCTATGTGGAATATGTTGAGGATTAGCAAGGTAACATGTTATTCTATATTACCTCGGGATCGTTTCTCTCATCTGTTATGCGGTTATTAGTCTCAGCAGTCATCGCTGCTTCTATAGCTTGCAAACCAAAATCCTGGAGGAAAGTTAGAAAGGTATTCGGTTAAAGTAAAGTTAAAAATGTATACGAGTAAAACCATATATATTGATAGAACGCTATCTATTTAGTTACGTTCTGATAAGGGAAAACTAAGATGTTAATTACAGAATATTGTTAACAAGATAATATAATATTTATTGCGTGAATTAGCTAATAAGCGTTACCTGTGCAGCCTTTGTCTTCTCATAAGTATCACCCCCCTGCGCTTCCAAGGTGTTTGACTTTGGAGGCTCCTTAGGAACAATAAATGCCATTTAACACATAGGAAACGTGTACAAGGGAACAATGTTGGTGGTATATGTTCGAAGTTAGCAGGTGCATATATTTTATTATTACCTGAAGGTTGTATTCTACATCTGATGGCAGGCTATTAGTCTCAGCATGCAACGCTGGTTCCATATTGAGTGGATCAGGGCCCTGGGGGGCAAACTATCAAGGTAATCAGATAAATGTAGCAAATTTATTAATGCTTATTAAAACCATTGATATCGGTTATTTGTTCCAAAGTGGTCATTTACTGCACCTTGTTAACAACCTAGCATAATAGTTACGAGGGTTACCTGTGCGGGCATTGTCTTCTCAGAATTATCTCCCCCAAGGGCTTCCAACTTGTGTGAATTTTGAGGCTCCTTATGTTCAACGAATTCCATTGGATACATAGTTAGCGAGATTATAAGGGAAATTGTTGGTGGAATAAGTTAGGTGTTGTCAAAGTAACAAATTTTAACTCAAATTGGAATAACTCCGATGTTACCTCAAAGTTCCATTCTTTATCTGTACCTCGACTATTAGTCTCAACGTCCAACGCTACTTCCTTATCGACTAAGACAGGATCCTGGAAAAAAGATAGAAAGGTAATCGGTTAAAGGTAACAAGTCAGTCAAATGTTGAATAGATTTATTCCACCATTAACAGCGTTGACACAACAAAAGCGTTTTGCCGCACTAACCATATATATCTACAGATAAGTGACGTAGATGGCGTAATAACATCGTCGGCGGAATAAAAACTTGAGTACAATGTGGAATAGATTTGTTACGTATTTGACATTGTTGCCACAATAACTGTGTTAACGCGATAATCATATATAAATTTAGGTATCACTGCCGTGTACGATTACGGTCCAGCTTCGGTAATATTGTTGTCACATTACAGTGTTGACTCGATAACCGTATACTTATCTCCGTATCTCTAAACACAATGAACATTTTCTAGCACGGTGGCTATTAAAATGTGGAAAATATTTGTTCACTCGCTAACATCGTTGACACAAAAATAACAGTGTTAGTGTCCTAACCATGTATATTTTTAGATATCACTGGCATGTTACCATTTTTGCTAGGAAGTTAAACATAGTTAGCGTTATAACATCTACGTTTTGTCTAACAACGTAAATACAGCGACAAGTATTTAGTTGGGTTACCTCGAGGTTGCTTTCCTTGACTGTGGATTGGCAACTTGGCTCCACCACCGACCCTCGTTCGGTTGTCCGATTCACCGGAGGCCCGTGGGGGATCTAGTTAAGAGACTTATCAATTAGAACAAGTTACAGCTGACAATATGTACAATTTTTTATGGTAACATATATATCTTTAATGATATTACTACGTATATGTGGGTTGTCCAACAATAACTGATAAAAAAATCTTTATCATCATATTCACTTAGAAATCAATGGTTAGAGGATTATTTTTAGTCTTACTTGGTTCAGGTTGCCGTCTGCTTGTGCCAGTGAAGTTTGGTGGGTGAGAGGCTCATCCTCGACCTGCATATATAATGGTGGAATTACAAAACATTTTGGCAAATAACATATGAGAGATTAGAGGCAGTAGTATAAAAAATCATATGTTTACATAGGTTGAGCTATAGAATGCAACGACTTCGTCAACCGTTGCCGCCGATGGGGATGTGCACCTTCTAGGGTTGTTGCAGTTATTGAAATGTTGTTCCTTGCACATCTCTTGTTCGTCTGACTCACCGTCTATTGCACCAATGTTTTGGAACCTTTCACCATAGCTAGAAGAAGAAGGGCCTCTGACGTTCCTGTTACTGTTATCTCGTGTGGCATTTGGGTGTGCGACTCTTATAACGGAATGCCCAACAAACCAGTCAACAACACCTTTTATGATTTCTGCCTTGGTCTCCGCAAGCTTCGTAGACACAAGTTCTGCGATTCTTCCTACCATCTGGTCTGCCATGTCTTGTAACTTAGTGTCCAGATTCACTGCTGTGTTGTTTTCAACCGATGCTATTTCTTCATCCTCATCCTCTTCTTCGTCGTTGCTCCTCCTCATTCTTCTAGAACTCGTATTCTGCCTTGTTAAGATCTTTCCTTTCCTCCCTCGCACTGACTTCCCTTTGCCGCCTCTCCGCTGTTTTTGAGGTTTAATCAGGTCCGCCGGCTTGCAGCCACCTGTGAACATTTTATCTCTGAATTTAAAACCTTCCATAATTAGCCTAACCATATTGTCCACTCTTGGGTCGTCTTCGTCATCTGTCCATGACAGATCTTCATTTTCTGGGGCGATTTCAATTTCAGGACATATTATAGGCGAAACAGCAACCTGGACAAATAATTACAATGGTAACAATTCAGTTGCTTGCATAAGTTTACTTGCAACTGTTCAAGGTGTTACAATAGCTAAATTGTTCTGTCCTAATAGCCGCTAGCATGCTATATATGCAGTTACCGTGTCCATCGGACGGCCATTTTCGAAAGACACTGGTTTACACAGAATGTGATTAACAAAAACATTATTCTGGCAAGTGGATTAACAGGTAACGAATGTAAGGACAAGAAATATTCCAGACCATGACGGTTACCTTGCCGGAAGCGTCGAGCTCCCTTGCGTTTGACAGTTTCAGAGGCACCCGTGATGTTCCTTCGACAGTGATTTCTCTTTCTGACTCGCTACCCTCTGCTGGAAGTGAAGCAAGACCTTCTTGTATAGCAGGCACGGCCTGGAGAACCACCAACTGCAATGCGTGGCATAGACCTTGAACAGCAACATTGGAAGTGGCAAGTTGCGCAAGCTCTCTTTCTTTTATAGATGTCATCATCATTTGAAAGGACAAACGCCCCCATGGATATGCGAGGAAAGAGTCAAGGTTTTCCACCATCTCTGCGTGCTCTTTGATGATTTTTACCCGGGGATAGTGTGATGTTGGGACCAGGAAGCCATCAACTAATGCTAAGAAGGCGAACCGTAATCGCATTTGCATGTCGCCTATCGTTTTTTTTTTAAGAATCGATATGACTCTCTCAACCGTGACATCTTCTTCAAGTCCAAACAGTGTGCTATAATAAGGGACTTTCATACCAGCCGTGCCTTTCCGTTTCATTTTTTTGGTAGGGGGTACTTACCGCAAGGCAGACCGGTGACAATTTTGAACTCTCTTATTGAAAATCTGATAGGGGTACCGCCAAAAAGAATCCAGATCTCGTTCTCCTTCCTAACTTCCAACTGCCTGGATAGCAGAAACAAACCAAAGCTCCCCGACCAAGCAGGTTTAGATTGCATTTCCAGCAATTTCCCAAAGGAGGATTGTCTGATAAATGCAAGTTCTTCCTCGTCAAGTGTGTTCGTAATTTTCCTTATAATATCCCGTTTTTGATAAACATTCACCCGCTCTCCCAGAGGTTCTTCCCCGGTTGCGAACATCCGCTGTGGTAAATCGATATCTCCCATCTACAAAAAAAAAAATTGCAAAAAAAAAATTGCAAAAGCATGTTTATTTATGAGCCATTGATGACGAGTAAGTAATTTTGGTAAAACTACCTCCATAAAAGAACTTATGTCGTCCCGTCGTCGTTCGAACACCGCTTCTTTAGTCGTCTTCTCCGATCTTCTCACTCCGAGCGACTTTAGTGGGGTGCGCGATTTCCAGATTTAGTCTACAGGTTTTTTGGGTTACTAGTCTAAAACCCTAAATAAACGCGTCCACTTGTTTCCTCTCTGGTAGCTTCTGAACGCCTAATATTGAGTTTATCGATGCGTGTTTACGCTGTTATAATATCCCATACGAAGATCTTATTCGACCTTCTCTGACATGCCATTATGACCTACGTATCTATCTCCTATATCCTATTGTAAACAGTGACACAAAATAAGTTTTTAAATATTGGTGTTTCGTAGGGGTATAAAGGACAAGATAAAGTGCACAGGAGCGGTTGAATAGTCCCGAGTTCGGGGACTTAATTTTCCAATCATCTGTTACCGGTTTGTGCAATTTTCCATATTTTAACATGCAAATTATCATATTTATCAATATAATCTCTTACTCGTTTAAACTGTATTAAAAATAAAATTAGATGTAAATGTGCATGTTTTTATAATATAATAAAATGTTTTAATATGTTACAAAAATATGTAACTTGTTATTTGAATTTGTATATATTTATGTCGTCATTATTGGAAAATGAATTTGGCCAGATTTTCACTAGATATTTTTGAGAACTTCATCGGATTTAATATGAAATGCATGTTGAAAAACAAGAAAAGAAGAAAGCAAAACAAAGAGGAGGAGGAGGAGGAAAAAGACAGAGATGAGCAGTAAATGCTTGCTGGCTCCGTTAATTTTTGTATAGCTGAAAATAGCCCAACATTTCCCCTAAGCCACTGATGATAACCTATAATATCCTACATGAACATTATTGGATATCGATAATAATCTAACTAAGATATCGATTGGATTTTATAAGTAGCTGAGTTGGCATTTCCGAGAAGATATTTCCTAACGACACAGAAAAGTTTTTGTTATCTATTTAATTTCAACAGCATTCTATGTTATTGAGCTAATTGACTCATTTAATAATGCATAAGATTGCAATTTTTGTTTCAATTTTTTTTTCATTTGTTTTTTTATCAATTGTTTCTTCTTCTTCTTTTTTTCAAGTTTTTCCTTTAGTTTTTTATTCTTTGATGGCTTTACTTGATTTTCAAGTAGTTTGTCTAGTTGCCTTTATTGTTTTAGTCATTGATAATTGGAACGTGATCCCGAAGTATATTATCTTTTTTCATCCATCTCCATCATGTTTGTATTTTTGTATTTCAAATTGATGTTACTGGACGACTATTGACTACGACTTCCACTTTTTATTTTAGATTGATGTCATAACATTTCTTTTTTTGTCAACTTAGAAACTTAAATTAAGCAAAAGGTTTACTTAATCAAATCAAAATAACAAATTTAACATACATAAAATCTGAAAAGAAAAAATAATGCTACAAGCCAAACAATCCGTTTTACACTCTGTGGAATGTAGGAAAAATAGTGAAAAGAACAAATTATTGTGCCTCGTGATTAGGAGTAAAACATATTTCTATTACTACTTGTATCGGGTTTTTGTGCTATATATAAAAGGTCATAAAGGTTTGTAAAATTACTCATTCATAACGAGTAATACAAAAAACCTTAGAAAAAATATATTCGCCTCAACACGTTTCTCTCTTATTTTCCGCTTTATATTTTTCATCTAATTGTTCATCTACGATAATCACAACATTTACAATAGAGAAAAAAAAAATCTATCTCGTACATAACTTTTTAAAACTTAATGTCATATATTGTAATATGTAAACAACTTTACCGTTCACCATAAAAGAGAAAACTATACGACATAATAAACGGAAATTTTGATTTCTAAAATTTAGTAATACTTTAACATGTAGGCTTAACAATAATAATAATAAATTTTTGTATTATATCATGATGAAAGTTCAAACTAGAATTCCTTTGGGTATTTAGAATACTTCTACTAGTTGAGAAAAAAGAAAAGTCATCATTGACATTGACAATGACATTGATTTCCTCTCTCTATATATATTGAATATCATCTGAAAATCAAAAGCATGGACTTCAACACTAGGAAGACAACAATGGAAGAGCCATTTATTCTGAGAGACGAGCAAAGAGGTCAGCTCACCGTCGAGCTGAAGAAAGTGAGCCGCTTGGCCGCTCCTATGGCCACCGTGACCATTGCTCAGTACCTTTTGCCTGTCATCTCAGTCATGATCGCCGGCCACAACGGCGAGCTCCAGCTCTCCGGCGTGGCTCTTGCCACTTCCTTCACTAACGTCTCCGGTTTCAGCGTTATGGTAATTATGCTATGACTCTCTCCTCTTCAAGTCAAGAATCCAATTGACTCTAAAAATCTTGAAAATGCTTTGTGCAGTATGGATTAGTGGGTGCTTTGGAAACTCTTTGTGGCCAAGCTTATGGAGCCAAACAATACGAAAAAATCGGAACCTATACATACGCTGCAATCGCCTCCAACATCCCAATTTGTTTCCTCATATCAATTCTTTGGATTTACATCGACAAGCTCTTGATCTTTCTTGGACAAGACCCTGACATCTCTAGAGTCGCAGGCTCCTACGCCTTTTGGCTCATACCGGCTTTGTTCGCTCACGCGATTGTCATACCACTAACTCGGTTTCTTCTTACACAAGGGTTGGTTCTTCCTCTTCTCTACTGTGCCTTAACCACCCTTTTGTTCCACATCTTGGTTTGCTGGACTTTGGTTTACGCGTTTGGTCTGGGAAGCAATGGAGCTGCTTTGGCTATTAGTGTGTCTTTCTGGTTTTACGCTGTGATACTCGCATGCTATGTGAGATTCTCCAGCTCTTGCGAAAAGACTCGCGGCTTTGTATCCGATGAATTTGTGTCTTCTGTCAAACAGTTCTTCCATTACGGAGTCCCATCAGCAGCAATGTTGTGGTAAGTAAATTTAAGTTTCTTGGTGGTCAAGCTACATACACTAATGCTTCTTCTTATCTCGCTTGCATTTTTTCTATCTTACTTTGATAGCCTAGAATGGTGGCTATTTGAGCTACTTATACTCTGCTCAGGACTTCTCCCGAACCCGAAACTCGAGACCTCTGTTCTTTCAATATGGTAAGTAAAATCTACAGATATTTCTATCTATCCTTTCTTTTCTTTTCTTTTCTCTTTATTGACAAAGTATAAATCCTGTTTCTTTCATGTCAGCCTTACAACAGAAACTTTGCACTATGTGATTTCAGGCGGAGTCGCGGCGGCTGTGAGGTATGATCTCAATTCTTAATTCAAAACATCTTCAACTTCCTTCCTCATCATAACTCATTGATTGGTTTCTTGCAGCACACGCGTGTCGAACAATTTGGGAGCTGGGAATCCTCAAGTTGCTAGAATATCAATATTGGCAGGGCTTTGTCTCTGGCTGATAGAGTCACTATTCTTCAGCACACTTCTCTTCACATGCAAGAATATCGTAGGCTACGCATTCAGCAACAGCAAAGAAGTCGTGGACTATGTCGCAGACCTAACTCCTTTGCTCTGTCTTTCCTTCATCCTCGATGGATTTACCGCGGTTCTTAATGGTGTTGCTAGGGGAAGTGGTTGGCAACACATTGCGGCTTGGAACAATGTGGTTTCTTATTATCTCGTAGGAGCTCCGGTTGGAGTTTACTTAGCTTTTAGTCGTTAGTTCAATGGAAAAGGACTCTGGTGCGGTGTTGTGGTTGGATCCGCTGTGCAAGCCACTATACTAGCTATTGTCACAGGTTCCATGAATTGGAAAGAACAGGTTAGATACTTAATTAGAATAGTAGATTAGCCATTTCAGCTTGTTACACTTTTTGCATTCTGTTTTGTTTTATATGTTCTGAAGTAATTGGACTCTATGATTTGCAGGCTAAGAAAGCGAGGAAGAGAATAGTATCAAGTGAAGATGGAGTGGGAGATAGGGAGATTTTGAGAGATAGGGAGATTTTGTTTTTATTCAATTTTGGTATACAAATGTAACAGTTCCATTGCTTAACATTAAAACCAAAAAATGTAACAGTTCCGTAATCAACAAATGAATATAACCCTCTTTGTTTCCAAACTATTATGAATATTGGTTAGCAACTTAGCATTGTGCTTTAGCTGGTTTGGTTAGGCTCTTTTATGATTAGTTAGTTTGTTACTAATTTTCATGTCGTTAAAACTTCTATAAATTAAATACTCGATCAATTAATAAATATGATAAAATAATAAATTTTGTCAGTTCTAAGTTGGTTTAATGGCAAAATTAACAAAAATCGATTAGATAATAATTTTTTAAGAACTTTTATGTAAATATATAGTCTCAACAATAGCATAAATTAATAATTATATAAATTTAAGACAAGATACTATAGTATGACTATGTTTTGTTCGTTTTTCTTAAGTTGAATTTTTGTTGGAGTTTATCTATAATTTTTTTATTGCATCAAAAATTCATAGTATTGCCTTCTCGATTTGCTTCTAATGTCATCTTTAACTCCATCATCAACATTAAGGATATTAGTCACAAATTCTTCTAATCTTTGAACTTTTGAACGTATATCATTTTTTTTTGAGAAAGAACATATATCAGTTTCATCCATATAGTTCAATAGGCTATAAGCAATCATTCATTGCGATAGCCAAAATTATTAGTCGTAATTTCAAGTTCATACATGTCATTTTTACAAATAAATTCATATAAATTTTTAATATATTATCTTTTGAAGAAAAAAAAATTAAAAGATTATAGACTAAAACAAATTTCTGTAAATTAATAAATATCATCTATTGATTATAAGTATTTTTATAAAATAATAAATTTTTTAGAGATGACATTAATAATTTATAGAAGTTTTACATATCGTGTACAAACTTTGTTAATTAATAAACAAAACATTCTTTTACATCTTTAAAGAAGTTGTAAGTTTTAGACTCTGAATTTTTTTGGCTTAGAGATCAGATTAGACGACATTTAATTTGACACCGAATGACTTCATATATTGGATTTGCCGACCACTAAGTCCATATTTCGAAAAGAAGTCAAAACGAATTTGCTATTCCTACTCTTAATTGATATCTTCTTAGGTGTCACGTTGGTCTACTTAATTCCCAAATATTTTGTCTAGTTGTCTTTCTTGTCTTTTGTCGTCTTTGTCATTGTTGTTTTAGTCGTTGATAATCGGAAAGTGATTCCCAATTATTTGTTCGAGCTGTCTTTGTTGTTTATTCGTCGATAATCGGAACGTGATCCCCAATTGTGGGTGTAAATGGTAACCGCTGAATCTGGATGAATTGCAAAATCTCGTTGAATTTTTGGTGATTTTTAGTTGAATCCGGCGGAATAACTTAAAATGTAAATGGTAATAGCGAAATCTGGTTGAATCTATCTGAATTTTAAAGAATTAGTTAAATAATAAAAATAATAAAAATATTAATTAATTTTTTTTTTATTAAATATAATTATCATATTAAAACTATAAACTATCAAAATTAATCATTTATTGTTTAGTTTTAATAAAAATATATTTTTTTAATTTACAAATTTTGTACTAACAAATTCTAATATTAAAATTAGACTTTTATTGTTTCAATAATAATTTAGTTTATCAATTATGAAAAATATAATTGAAATAATTTTTAGGATAATTTTGTAAATATTTAAATTTTAATACAAATCAATATTTTAAACCTGAATTATCTTATAAACAGAGCATATTAATCCAAAATTTTGATTATAACAACATTTTCACCATTTTCTAAATTTTTTTCCAAAAAGATATCCTCAAAATTAAATTAGTAAAAACACTAAAAAAAATGAACAGAACCAAACCAAATACTATAAACTAGAATTAAAATATTCGAATACTAATCTGATTTATGTTTTTAAAATAATAAAAGTATCAAAGTTATCCATATATTCAACCTTATTTGTAGTTACCTAAAATATCTAAAAATAAAATCTCAATTATCCAACCCTACCTATATTATCCAATCTAATTTTAAAGATATTTTCGGATATAATTATCGATATTTTAAATATTTTTATATGATTCATATATCTATTGTATCCAAAATAAATCTATCTATGTATCCGCTGGTGCTAAAAAAATTTCTGAATTTAGCTGAATTTATATAAATTTGGATAATTTTTTTTTGTTGCTGAATTTAGCTGAATCTAGCGGTATTTTTTAAATAGCAAATGGTGTTGGCGGAATTGCTGAATTTAGATGAATCTGGCTGAATATTTTTTGTGTGTTACCATTTAAGGCCTGTATTTTATTTTCATGCACTTCCTAATTATTATAATCATGTTTGTATTTGAAACCAAAAACATAAAATAAAAAATCAAGTTTCTATTTTAATATTGGTTGATGCTAGTGTCGTTTTGTACACCATCCGGATTTAAATATAGAATCATATTTACCAAAAACTAAAAACAAACAGTATTACTGCTAATTGAGACTTTGGTCTTCACCTGTAGGAGTCGGTACATATCGGATATCGTAGAATTTTGGTATATCTGAATCTGGATCTAAATACGTCAGATCCGTTTTTTAGTCGAACACGACGAATATCCAAATATCGGATACCCGCAAAAAGTTTAAATATCCGCACATATCCGGATCCGATCCGAAATTTGATAAGCATATAAATTATTTTGTTAATAAACAATTTATGACAAAATAATTCATAAGTGTTTGTCTTTTTATGTTTTGAAAATTCAAAAAAATTACATAACATAAACAAGAAGAAAAATAAGTTGCGATTCGGCAAGATCGTTATTCTATTTTTTTTTTCTATATATTTTTCAGTTTTATGTATGGGTATGAAATCACTATGAACCATATATTAATTGGGTTACAATAGTAAAACTACAAATATTTTTATAAGTAATAATAAAGTACAAATCGGATCAGGTATCCGTTGAAGGACAAAATTATTATCCGGATCTAGATCTGGATCTGCGGATTTGTAACTTTTATTGCCTGGATCACGGATCGAATCTCAGATTTTATATAATTTGTCCAGCCCTACGTCAACACTTTTAACCTCTATAAAACCTCTACTTTTAACCTCTACATTGACCCTCTACTGTAGACAAACAAAAATTGTCGTACATACGTTACTTGTAAAGTTAATACAAGATTTTGTAGTTTGTAAAGAAGTAAGAACTTAAATGTTCTATTATCATTAAGAGAAAAAACTATACAACGTCATTGCGGAAGAATTTTGATTTTTGGTTTATTATAGCACGATATGAAATCTCAAAATGCTTCTACGTGCAAATTCAATATTATATTCCCACGATGTTCAAAAAAGAAAAGTCTTTCATTGACACTGGCACTGGTTTCGTAAGTCTATAAACATTGAATATCATCTGAAAAGCAAAGGCACTGCCTTTCAACACTATGAAGACAACAATGGAAGAGCCATGTCGTCTTAGAGACGAGCAAAGAGGTCAGCTCACCATCGAGCTGAAGAAAGTAAGCCGCTTGGCCGCTCCTATCGCCACCGTGACCATTGCTCATTACTTTTGCCTATCATCTCAGTCATGGTCGCCGGCCACAACGGCCAGCTCCAGCTCTCCGGCGTTGCACTTGCCACCTCCTTCACTAACGTCTCCGGTTTCAGCGTTATTGTATGACCCTCTCCTCTTCATTTCAAGAATCCATTTGATTCATCAAAATCTTGAAAACGCTTTGATTATTTATCCAGATTGGGTTAGTGGGTGCACTAGAAACTCTTTGTGGCCAAGCTTATGGATCCAAACAATACGAAAAAATCGGAACCTATACATACTCTGCAATCGCATCCAACATCCCAATTTGTTTCCTCATATCAATTCTTTGGATTTACATGGAGAAGCTCTTGATCTCACTCGGACAAGACCCTGACATCTCCAGAGTCGCAGGCTCCTACACCTTTTGGCTAATACCGGCTTTGTTCGGCCAAGCGATTGTCATACCACTGACTCGGTTTTTGCAGACACAAGGGTTGGTTCTTCCTCTACTCTACTCTGCCGTAACCACCCTTTTGTTCCATATTCCGGTTTGCTGGATGTTTGTTACCCTGTTTGGTCTCGGAACTAAAGGAGCTGCCTTGGCTATAAGTGTGTCTTTCTGGTTTTACGCTGTGATACTCGCATGCTATGTGAGATTCTCCAGCTCTTGCGAGAAGACTCGCGGCTTTGTATCCGATGATTTTGTGTCTTGTGTCAAGCAGTTCTTCCGTTACGGAATCCCATCAGCAGCAATGCTTTGGTAAGTCATTTTAGGTTTTCTTGTCAGTCAAGTTAAATACACCAATGCTTCCACTTATCTCGTTTGCATTTGTTTCTGTCTTCTTTTGATAGCCTACAATGGTGGCTATTTGAGTTACTCATACTCTTCTCAGGACTTCTCCCGAACCCGAAACTCGAAACCTCTGTTCTTTCAATATGGTAAGTATCATATAGAAAGACTTCTTGTTATCTTTTGCTTTCTCTTTACTAGAAAAATATTAATCTGATTTCTTTGATGTTAATTAGTCTTACAACAGTATCTTTACACTATGTGATTCCAGTTGGAGTCGCGGCGGCTGTGAGGTATGTTTTCAATTCTCAAACCAAAACATCTTTCAACAGTTCCTTTCCTCAACATTTTTGATTGGTTTCTTGCAGCATACGCGTGTCAAACAATTTGGGAGCTGAGAATCCTCAAGTTGCTAGGGTATCAGTATTGGCAGGGCTTTGTCTCTGGGCGATAGAGTCAGCTTTTTTTAGCATACTTCTCTTCACCTACAGGCATCTCATAGGCTACGCATTCAGCAACAGCAAAGAAGTTGTGGACTATGTCGCGGACCTATCTCCTTTGCTCTGTCTCTGCTTCATCCTCTTCGGACTTACGGCAGTTCTTGATGGTGTTGCGACGGGAAGTGGGTTGCAACACATTGTAGCTTGGAACAACGTGGTGGCTTATTACTTGGTAGCAGCACCGGTTGGAGTTTACTTAGCTTTCGGTCGTGACTTCAACGGAAAAGGACTGTTGTGCGGTCTTGTGGTTGGAACCGCTGTTCACGCCATTGTACTAGCTACCATCACAGCTTCCATGAATTGGAAGGAACAGGTTAGATACTTAGAATAGTAGATTAGCCATTTCAGCTTGGTACACTTTTTACATTTTCTGTTTTGTTTTATATGTTCTGAAGTAATTGGAATCTATGGTTTGCAGGCTGAGAAAGCGAGGAAGAGAATAGTCTCAAGTGAAAATGGAGTGGAATAAACGTATAGGGTGTTTCTTAAATTAATCCATTTTGATTATAGGGAGATTTTGTTTTTATTCAATTTTGGTATACAAATGTAACAGTTCTATAATCAACAAGTGAATAAAAATCTCATGGTTCCAAACTATAATGCATATTGGTTAGCATTGTTGGTTTAGCTGATTGTTGACGCATTTCGAACCTATCAAGAGAGAGTGTAAACAATAAGAGAGCAAGAACTTCAACTTTTCCAGCCACAGTTTTTGATCACTATGAATAAAAGATCGCATGTTTTTAAACTTTAAATATCGTCTCTAGTCCGGTTTAGAATAACCGGTTAAGAAAGTAACTACCGTATCGATTTAGCCGGGGCTGTTTTTTCACGAGACGACGGGTCGGGCTTGTCTGATCACTAGTCTTGTGAGAGATTTGAAATGTATCTCTTTAGATGAGTTACATGTGGAAGTTGAATTGAAGTGCATTTGAAGTCATCCAAATTGGAATGTGATGTATAATATTCAAAATTTTATATAGAGAAATATTTGTTTAAAATATATATTACACGTATTCCATTTATGAAATTAATAAATTAATACACTATACTATTCAATTTTTACAGGCCCGGCCCTGAGCTAATACTTGTGAAAAAAATCGTATTGGGCCTCTAATTTTTGATAGCCTACAAAAGAAGAAAATAATACTATTTTGGATTGATTTATGAAGTGCAAAAAGATATGTGGAGAATGTTTGTGGGCCTACTTTTGTATTTTTTATAAAAATAAGTAATTCTTTAATATGTTTTTCTCGAGGAAGAAAAAAATGGGTAACAAATAAAGAAAATAATTCGAGGTAGAAGTTTTTAATTTGTATTCAATAACTCTGTGTTTTTATTTTGTATGGGCCTCGTGAGGAATTTTTTTTTTTTTAAGGCCTCCTATTTTGATTTTGTATCAGGCCCCAGATTTTACAGGATCGGCACTGAATCTTTATCTATCATTTTAAATATATGTAGAGATTTGTGATCAATTCTTAAAAAAATATGTAGAGATTATCAATTTGCGATCTTTATTCATAGTGATCAAAAACTGTAGAACTTCAACTTTTCCAGCCACATTTTAAATTGATATATAGAGGAAAAAAACTATGTAGAGCTTTGTTTTTTTTGTCGTCAACTATGTAGAGATTTAATAATAAATGTTAATGGTGTGAATCACGTGATTGGTAAACTATATAATGAAAAAGAGAAGAGAAGAAGAAGAAACTTGATCAAAATTTTAGGGGTGGGCACTCGATTATTCGGTTCGGTTCAAGTTATTTGGGTTTTGGTTTGGTTTTGAACCAAAAACTATCACAACAAAAAACAAACATTAAGACTGAATTTTTTTTGTTTAAATATGTATCATTTATTATTTTTAATATAAATATTTTTCTATATTTAACTAAAAACATTTTAGAGGGAAAATTTTGATCAAGTTTCTTTTTCTTCACTTCTCTTTTCATTATATAGTTTACCTATCACGTGATTCATGCCATTTACATTTATTATTAAACCTCTACATATATAGTTATTTTCCTCTATTATATATCAACTTTTATCGTGTTATAAAACTAATAAAAACACATAATGTGTTAGGTAAAAATCAATTAA
>OVAY01001929.1:0-22321 GCA_900406395.1 Kernera saxatilis | reverse complement strand
TATATATTTGTCTAATAATTGTTTTAAACCCTACAAAATCAGAGTCTAAAAATTCATCAAAAAACAAAGATTGAGAGCTTGAATTGTTCGAAAGACACTGAATGATATATATAACTAGGAAGACATGTTAAACACACAATAAAGTAATAATTGTTTTTCATAGATATATCATCTAACACTTTGTGTGCAATTATGTCTATTTTCTAAAACTGAAATCGATACTTAACCACAAACTCTTTACAACCGGGTGAGTAGTAATAAAGAAACTAAAATCACTGTGATGAACATAGGAAACTGAGACATAATCTCCACTAATACGACCAAGGAAAACATAACAAAAGTCACAAAATTCAATTGGTTCTAGAACCATTTTGGAAACCATATGCAAGCACTAAATCTAGATTATTGATTTCCTCATAAAAATCGATCAAACAATTAAGCAAACTTAGGTAAGAACACGCTAATGTGATTCAGAGAATGATCGTTGACTTTATATGTAGATTAACGGTACCGTGAGAGAGGACGAGAAAAGGAGACGGGGACGCCGACGAACACAGGCGAGTTCGACCAAAAATCTAAGAAATCGAACTTTGATTCACCAAACACATTTTAATCCTCTCCGCAAAACAAATCAACATCATCGCCGGCGAAAACTGGAGAACAAATCACAATCGCCGTTTCTAATCGGAGAAGGAGTGAGCGAGCTAGGTTTTTTTATGTTTTGCCTAAAATGTTGATACGTCTCATTAAGGGTATAATTGGAAAAACATATATAAGAAAATGGTATATTTGAAAGAATTTTGAGATGGTGGCAGTTTTGCAAAATGGTATTTGAAAAGTGGCATTATGAGA
The DNA here is from genome assembly GCA_900406395.1 of Kernera saxatilis. NCBI lineage: Eukaryota > Viridiplantae > Streptophyta > Magnoliopsida > Brassicales > Brassicaceae > Kernera > Kernera saxatilis. Next base: position 21,469 of record OVAY01001929.1, on the reverse strand, counting down.
AATTTTTCAAAAAACTTTATAAAAAACAACTGTTGTAAATGTTTGGAACACACAATTTTTATGGTATTTTTCTATATTCTTTAATTGTGAATTCAAAATATCGAAGAAAAAAAGTTATAAGATATATACAAAAATTATTTGTGTGCACCAAAAGGTAACGTGCTTTGTTTTATTGGAGTTTGATGATTCAGTTTGGTCAAAACCCACTTGAGTTTTGGCCCATATTGTTAGAAAGTGTTTAGCATAAATCACAAAAAGATTCTTCTTGACCTTAGTTGATTAATGGAAAGAATTACTCATAATAATTACTTGATTAGTCAAATGCTTAAGCTTATAGGCTATAGCACTAAACAATTTCAATTTGTCTCCACCAAGACGAAAAATGTTATTTACTAATATACATCTATACTTTTGTACATACTGTATATTATCATTATTATTATTATTATTATTATTAATAGTTTTTCTCTAATCATATGATAAGGATTCACTTCTCAGATATTCATAGCTCGAAAGTTTAATATCTTGGTCTAATGCGTAATGGGAATCGGTATGTGATGTAGCGTGCGGCTTTGGGTTTTTGAAGTCGATTATATTCACTCTGGATAGATTAATCGGACATCAGTCAGAATCTTTTTAAAAAACAAAAATTAGGAATGTGTTATTTGATTCCTAATGATTTTTGGAGTCGTTTTTTCTTGTTGGAAACTGGGTATTAGTTTTGACTTTTGATTATAGTTTATTATATTTAGGGGATATGTAAGAGACATACTAAGATTGAATAAAAGAACTTTTGAAACTTAGGGTTTTCTTTTTCCTTGGGAGCGGAATATGTTGAATCAAGGACCTTAAAAAAAACCCTTCAACGTTCGTTATTTGATCAATTTCTTCTGATGTTACAGCTCGTTCGATCAAAAAAAAAGCAGAAGCCAATCTGATCTCAGTCACTTACAAAGCATCAAAGAAACAACATACAAGAAGCAAAGAACAAGAAGATTTTCTCCCACTCAATAGGCAAAAAAACATATGAATTTACTTCAAATGACAGTATCAATCAGCAAACAAAATCCGCGACAATCATAACATTGTTTGACAGATCAAACGATGTTATTCCAAAGATACAAATGCAACAATTACAAACTCATAGCAAGCATCAGAATATATTTGCACATCAACGAGACTCAGAACAAGTTTTGACAGTTTGAAGCAAAAACTTGTATATAAACAGAATTGATAAGAGAGCTGGAGAATTCTGTTGATATCATACAGATCTGTAATTTTGGCCCTAAAACCTTCAAATGTGCTTGTAAATTGGCGACTCAGATCAATCATACACATAGACAACACAGTACTACAATTATTTCGGAAATTTGAGAAAGCAACGGAGAAATCTCTCACTGATCTCCGGCGAAAAGAAGCCTCCGAGAGGCGGCGACTCCAGATTTCTTGTTCTGACCTTCTCGGAACCCAGAATCCGACTCGTCGTGATACCAACCCACCGATCGCTGCGCCTCCTGTACGATCTGCGATATACCTGTACCCAAATAGCACCGATCGCACCGGGAAATTTTAAAAATCTATCGGAGAGAGAGAGAGAGAGAGAGAGTGTACCTTCTTTGACGGATTGCTTGTTGTGGCGGATATCGTGGATGGTGGCGGAGATCTTCCAGTAGAGAGGGCGGCCAACGTAGAAGAGAACCACCATCAAAGCGATCAGGATCACTATACGGAACCAGATTCTCGTTGTCGGCAACGATGATGGAGACGCCATTGATCCTCACTCAAACTCCAGAGAACAGAGAAACTCAAAACTCAACAAACCAATTCCCAGGAAAAAAAAACTAAAAAGCAACAAACAAATCACAGGCCAGCAGATTTAATTGCGCCACGTCATCAACACAGTTTCGGGAAAGGAGGGCTAATACGGTAATTCACTCTTCCATTAAGCCATAAGCGAAGCCTCTGGAACGCTCAGAGGATTCAATATAAGTTTTCTTGCGGTAATTAGCAAGAATCTCACCGACTAATTAATCTTGCGGTCTTAGCACCTTCCCGCCATTGACGGTTTACACATCACTTTCACTCTAAAATGGACCAGATTCTAACAGGGAAAAAGAAAAAACTATTTTATTTTGTTTGTTTATAAATGTTTTGATTGTATTTGTATGGATGCTTACATATGAGGGATCTCATTCTTTATATACTAGTTTACATTTAAAATGAACGATAAGGATTAAATCGATCTAAGGGTGAGAATTGATTTTCTAACATCTTCCCACATTTCTTTATAATCTATAGGACACACTCTACATCATGTGAAAAGTGTACACAAAGAATGATCTTGGAAAACTTGGGATTGTGACGCCCATTTAACCATGATGGCCACAATAATAAATTGGGATTGTGACGAAGACGTAAGTTCCATCTAACATATAAACGTATTAAATTTCACTCAAATTAACATTAATGGCTTAATGTGAACATTCAACCATGCCTGGGTAAAACAAAAAAGGGATTGTGACGAAGACGTAAGTAATACATAAACGTATCAAATTATACTCAAATTAATATTAATGGCTTAATGTGAAGTGTGAACTATATAATCTAATGTATTAAAATTTCAACAAAAAAATCAGGATGGACACTTCATTATCTAAAAATTAGATATGTGTCCTGTATTTATTAAGTTGTTTTACTTTTACAATTTTACAATCGTAAAGTAAATTGTCAATTGTAAAGGTAATTTGTTACTTTCACTGTTTCACAGTTACTCAGCACTTCATATAAGAATCACTTTACTTCTTAAAATCTATTTCTTTCAACATTAATTTACAATTGATTTAGAAATCAATTGGTTTTTTTTGTGTGTATATATTTGAATTGGTTGATTTCTTAGGTTTTCTAACATTAAACTAGCACAAACTGTTCGATAACAAACAAAAAAATCCTAGCACAAACTGAAAAAGTTTAAACACTGATTTACAAAATAATTTGCGAAAAGAAATTCAAATATATACACAGATATTCATATAGTATATATTTTTTTTATAGTAACCGGCTAAATAACCGAATCACAATTTACCAATCGCATCTCTGCGGGTTTCGAATTTATATTCGATCATTCCACGTAGTATTTTCACTTTATTGCTTAATTGATTCCATTAATATTTCTTCTTATAATTTTCCACGATTCCCCAATCCCACATATGACCAATCAAAACCTAACTGATGAAAACTTTAACGTGAACAAATAAAATAAAATAAACCTATTCTCAGAAACATCCAACAAAAAATCCTCATCGTCGGACTTTTAACGGTTTATCTCCCGGCGATATATGACTCTACTCCACCTTGAGCTCACCATCGGAAAAAGCACGAGTCTTTTGATTTAGTTCCCATAAAATTGATTGTATCTTTCCGCTTACGTTTCTCTTCGAATACAAGCTTGGATCTCTTCGAGTGTCTTCCCTTTAGTTTCAGGCACCATCTTCGCCACAAAGATGATCGTCATCGCAGCAAAAGCAGAGTACATGTAGAATGTACCTACACAAACAATAAAAAATTGCTTTATCTTTCTAGAACGCGGTTTTCTTGCGGTTAAAACAAACTGTTCTCCCAAACAAGCCCTTAAGAGTGTGTACCTGGAGAGCTCCAGCTCATGAGGAAGTTAAAAGTGTAAGAAACAGCCCAAGCACCAGACCAATTCACCAATACCACTAAGCTTCCTGCGATTCCCTTCACGTTTATCGGAAATATCTGCGTTTGTTTCATCCCCAAAAACAGAGCATCACTTGAGTGTCTACTCTTCTAAAAGCATTGACTCTGTTTTTAAACAATGTTACTCGCCACACAAGTAATGACTCTGGTTTTAAACAAGGTTACTCTCTACACAACGAAACATACCTCAGACATTATAACCCAAGGAACAGGTCCCATTCCGATGGAGAAAGCAGCTACATAGATCTGAATAGTGATGGAAGAGACAGGAATTTCATTATTAGTATCACGGAGAATACGATATATTTAAGGTAAAGCTCTGTTCTTGAGTTCTGTTTTTGGTATTAAGAACTAATTTTTACTTACAAGTACACCTCCAACAGCTAGAACAGGAACCCATTCAAGCAACAAGCTTTGTCCCTGAACCCAAAACATAATAAATTCGATGTAACGATTTGATTTAATGAGCACATTAGTAGATTTCAAACTGTTTATATGATATGGACCTTGAGGAAAAACGATGTCCCTGTGACTACACATCCCAAGAAGATACCACCAGCTGAAATCTGCAGCCGAATTTGTAGTACATATTCAAAAATTGTAACTCTCAACTCAAAAACGCTTTGTTCTGTATATTAAAGAGATTTTACCATTATTAGTGGCCTTCTTCCACATTTATCTATCAAGACTGTTCCAAGAACAGTTATGGGCACCTGTTCAAAATGATTCGATATTTTTAAACAATACTGAAATACGAATCGTTATAGAGAAGAACATCGAGTGAAGCGAGAAAACGTTTATTCACCTGAACACAAGCAATAGCGATTGTTCCGAGTTTGCCAGACGAAAGTCCTGCAAGTTAGAATCTCAAATGAGTTTGGTTCTGATACAAGACAAGATATTGAGGTTTATCTTATATACCAGCTTTTACAAACGTCTCGCTTGCGTAGAATCCGATCCCGTTGATTCCCACAAACTGTTGAAATACCATCAGGGAAACACCAATCTGAAGAAGAATATTCGATCACATGTGAAAGAAAAAACAGAGCACATTCAGTTTTCTGAAAGATTTGAGTTAAATAAATCAAAAACAAAAGGTTGATAAGTTTTTGTTTTGGCTCTGAGATAAACTTACGATGACAGATCGACCATATTTCTTGGAAACAAGATCTTGAATTCTTGCCTTTGGAAGAACCTCAAGAGCTTGAATCGAGTCTTGAATCTCTTCTGCTTCATTTGTGATGTCTGTATCTCTTCCTCGAAGCTTTTGTAGGGCTACGCGAAACTCTTTCTCACGGCCTGCTTTTGCCTTGAAAAGTAAGAGCATGAAAGAATTAGATCAAGCAGAGGAAACTTATTTTTGAAAAAAGGATAAAATCATGAATCCAAAAGAGAAACTTACCAGCCATCTGGGAGATTCGGGTATGAAGCACAAACCAAAGAGCAAAACAATGCAGGGAGCAAGTCCTTTTAAGACCAAAAACATATATTAATTGATCAGTTTTCAAAGGAAATTTCTTTAAAGATTTAGCAAGAAACTCGAGAAATATACCGGTAAGGGCAAGATTTTTCCAGGAAATGAGAGATCCGATCATGAAAGAAACAGATGAGCCGATCACAATCATAAGTTGGTTCAGTGTTGTGAGTCCACCTCGTAGATTCTTGGGAGATATCTCAGCAATGTACACAGGAACCTGTTTTTACCCATTCATTTACTTTGAAGACTGAGAGTTTTTATATTCATTTTGGTTTTATAAACATCAACATAATTTGCTAAAAATATATATAGTAGAATTACAATCAGACCGATTTGTCTTCACCACTAGATTAAAAAATGATTTCAAGAGTTATATAAGATTTATTAGTAAAAAAAAAAGAGAGTAAATTACCACATAAGAAAAAACTCCAATTCCATATCCTGTGAAGAACCTTCCTACATCAAGTAACAAAGCCCCCTGCCATTACAATATAACATCATATTAATTCGATAATTAGATCTAGATTATCGAAATCCAGGCTAATATCAAACTGTAACTTTGAAAAACAGGTATATATATGTAAACTGAAATACCTTGGAGAAGAAGACAGCGAGCCAGCCTGTAATGCAGAAGCAAGCTGACGTTCTCATAGCCTGAAATGAGTTTCGACATTTATAAGGATCGAAATTTTTGGAAAATTTATCAAAATTTTTTTTTTTTTTTTTTTTCTGGGCACTTAAGTTTGGGATTGAGCAAGATTTTACCCCTTTTCTGCCGGAGAAATCTGAAATCTTCCCACTCATAACAGCACCAAGCATTGCACCGATTGTTAATATGGACCCAAACATGGAAAACTGCATTTTTACATAAACACACATATAAGCAACTGATTTCATATATTGTAATAAAAATCTTTTGTTGATTAAATAATGGTTTAGTGGACTAAATTCGTTCATATAGCACACCAATATTAACTAGTTACAAAAGGTTAGATATAAAAAATCGCGAATTTATAACTGCTTTAGTAGAAAAATCACCGAATTTATAATTGCTTATATTTTGCCAACGATCTATAATTGCTGTAACTTACAATGTTTGTCGATAAATATTAGTTTGCAAAGAAATATATGTATCTTTCTTCAGTATTAGTTACCAATAAGGCGATAATCTCAAATTAATCGTCTAGATGTCCAATTTTTTCGACAAAGCAATATCGGATATTAGATGCATAAATGTAAACTCTGGCTCAGACAGAAGTATTAAACACAAACCTCTGCAAGAGAAAGATGGAGATCTTGTCTTATAGATGATTGAGTAGGCGCTGAGTATCCAACCTTCAATAAATCAATTTAAAAAAAATCTGAGAAAATAGTTTGGTGAACTAATTTAAGACAGAGGGTGACCTTATAAAGGAAACCTCGGACTAAGATAGAGTATCGCATTAAAGCCTAGACTTACACAAGAGCCAAACTCAAAGGAGCCACAGACAGCAACAAAAGTGCTGAAGAGAACCATCAAGTAGGATTCTTTAATCTCACTCTCTTCTTCATCATCTTCATGAGCCACTTTCTTCAACAATGGTTTCCCTAGATCCTCCACCTTATTTACTATTTCACCCCTCTCTACATCTTTGATTTCCCGACTTGCCATTCTCTCTCTCTCTCTCTCTAACTCGATCTAACTATTTGGGAGAAGGAAAAGTTCCAGTAAAGAGAGAGAGAGATGTGAAGAGTTTGGTTCATGAAATGGGTATTTATAGGTAATAGATGTATGTAAAGTCTCGACATGGGACGAAGATATTTAAGATATTTGTCCTTTGACGGCAAAATAAAATAAATAAGCATTTAATGCGAATGAATGATTGAGATTACTACTGACAAAAATAGTTCTCACGTGGGATGAAGCTGTCACTTGACATAGCTGTGATGTTGCCTTAAATCTATTCATCTCCACTCATTTTTTTACTATTTAAATGTTTTTTACTTTCACATTGCTAATTTACTATTTATATTTAATCGTGAAAGTAATGCAATCTCATATTAATGATCTTTTCCTCTTGTGATATTCAATCTGTAATCGTATACATCAAACAAAACATATAAAGTTGTTTATTCACGTTTTTAAGCTATTTCATCCATTGTATTATATTACATCGAAACTAAAACAATATCAACTTATATGAAATAAAAATAAAATATAAAACATTAATATTTGTGAAATGGAAAGATTTACTATTAAGAAAATTTTGATGTGCATAAAATTTTTAACTTATCATATAAAAAAACTATCTATGGATATATAGATATTATAAACCTTGTCATTCTCCATCAAAATTGTTTCGAAAATATTTTCCGATTTTATGTTGATATCTTACTATGTGGGTCTCAGTAATCTAAACTACCCATAGTGATAACGACCACGTTCAGCTATATTTGTCCATATGTTCTTGTATGATTATTTTATTTTATCTTAGCTTAATTGGTGTTTATTGGTTACTTTATGTAATTTTATATATTGTAATAGACTAATAGCTAACTCTTGTCAGCTTCCAAGCTTCTCAATTGTTCGGAACAAAGAAAAATATCTCATCAAAACTCGTCTTCTACAGATATTTAAACGAACGCAACAACAAATATCTGAGGAATATATATTATGAACTTACGAAAATATTTACCATTTAAAACTAACATAATTATTATTTACAAAACTGAAATGAACTTATAAAAGTATATAGCTCCAGTGAGACGTAAAGTGAATTTACTTTACGTTTGTTGTTGAGCAAAGCCAGCAAGCGCGTCGCATATATTTAGAAAATAATAAATACTAACCTAATTATTGACTCCAAATACAAACATCTCATCTAGTCCAGAATTTTGTGGTCAGGTGGTAACCAGATAGGTCTGGAACGCCAACACGTTTCGAATTCGATTCACCTGCTGCGTGAAACTACAACACATTGTTTATGGACACTCACACGAATATAGGTTTCTGCTTTCGGGCCCATTTGCATAGAGGATCTATCCGTAGACTGCACCTTCTCCAAAGAATTAGTCTGAACCCCTTTATAGACCTGAGATTTACCTATGAATTATAAAAAAAAAAAAAAAAAAATACAAACATCTCTGTTGAGATTCTAATAGTTTTCTTTTGTTAAAGAGAAAGGCTTCTATATATGTTCAAACACGTTAAAGCTTAGCATTTTGATACGTATGGAGACTTGTAGCAAACTCTTAGCCAATTATTTTTAATTAAATAAATTAATGTTAGGATGTTGTCGTTTACCAAAATACGACTCTGACCTGACGCATTCCCCCGTATGTGTGTCTCTTCATTGTTTCCAAATCTCATATCTGTCTTTTTCTACCCATTTGCTCTTTGATTGATTTGATACAGTTTATCTCATCCCCGATTTCTTAAAATCCAAGATGCATTTTAATACACTAGTCTATAATTTTTTTTTTAACTATAAAAACAAAAATCATAATAAGAATAGATAAAACCATATAACTATACACAAATTCTTTCAAATCATAGCTACTAAAAATTTCATGTTTTCTTTCACAAATTGCCCATACTGTTTCGTTTATATTGGGCATTGGGTAAGCCAAAGAGTGTTACTTGTTAACTCATTAGATTGATAACAATAAAAAGTCAAAAAGTCAAAACTTGATCCTAGAGTAGAGTATAGAGAGATCTCAGGAGCCAAGCAGAAAAATGTATAATATTAAATCTTCAGATTACGATTAGGGTTTGTCCAAGAATCCTTTTTTAGACCAAGGAAAAAAAAAACAGGTTACAGTGAGAAAGCAAACCCTAATATATATAACACTATTCGACGAGGGATAATCAATCACTGATCAGAGCATTTCCTGTTATTATAGTTGCAGCACCACCAGTCTTTAAGAAATTGGGAAGAAGAAGACAGAAAAAGAGCAAGTAAACTCATCTGATCATTAACCATCTTGTCTCTTTCTGAAGGGAATCTCTCGGAGAAGCTGTAGCTGAGCTCTGTTGAAAGCTGAGGACAACCTTTTCTATACAGCTTTCTTCAAGCTTTTTGATGAAAACACTTTCCCCAGTTAATATGAGAGTCTCTGCCACTGAACTTTTATTCAAAGTTTGAGTGCCAATCTCGTTCGGATTGCCACTGCAAGCTGTGTGACCTTGTTTGGATGGTAGAGAACCGCACAGACCGCAAAACAGACAAATAATGAAGTGATTAAGAAAACAGTTTGACGGGACCTCAATGTTTGGGCAGAGTGTATTGGTATACAGGACTTCCTTGGCCAGTCTCCTATGTCATTTACGTTCATGACAACCTCTTTGTTTAAAAGAGGATCGGTCTCTTTTCCTCCAATATCTGGTGAAGCCACTTGTATCCTCTCCTTACAATCTAATCCTGCCTCCGGATCCTGTAAATAGCAGAGTAACACGGCAAATGTTTATAGTGGAAACCATGCAAAAACCAAGAAACAGATACAAGCTTGTGCCCAGACTCCCAGTAACATCGTCAGAACGTGCCAAAGATATCATGAAACACAAAATTAACTATCTGCAGGGGAGCAAGAAACCAAATGTACAAGACAAGTGAAGATTGTGTGCAGATTCCAGTTTAGAAGGAAAAATAGGGGAAATCGGATATTAGTCAATAACCTGATTGAAGTTTAATGTTCTTGATGGTATGTTCTTCTGGAAACTGCTCTCACAACAGCAACCTGAAGATCCTGGATTCACCTTTGAATCTTCATGGCTTTGCTGCTTTCTGTAAACGTTACTAGCTAGATTCATATTTTCATGCAGAAGCCTCACGTCGCAGTCACATGTACAGTGAACGAGACTGTCTGGCTTCATTTTCTTCACCAAAGTTTCCAGATTGTGAAGTACGTTTCCTAAGATTGAGGCTGAGTTACTCTGTATCAGATAATTCAACACTCTGTTGTATCTTTTTATCTGACATCGGTTCACGGTTTGCTCAGTGCATTCTGAAGAGGGCACCTTCACTGACCATGCAATATCTAACAAGAGCCCAGTAAAGGAGCTCTGCCTCTCTTCGAAATCCCTGCAACAGCAAGTCAAAGAACAGCATGGAGTAACACCTTGTCCCTCTGGAAAGAGTGTAGCATTGAACTTCTGCTCTATTAATTTCATTTCGGAACAAATAGCTTCATCTCCAATTATAAGAGGTATGAAATTTGATAGGCCAGATTCATTTTCAACCTACAAAAGGTTTAGAGGAGAACCATATTATTTGCAAAAAGTTAGCTACTTGTAAAAATGTATATCCTAAAAAAATGGGTACCTCGACAAATGCAGGGCCAAAGAGATTAGGGTCAGAATTCACAATAATGATCTTGTAGAACTTGTTATTACAAGAACGCTTCCCATCCTGGCCAGGTGCAGGTACAACAGAATAGCTGTGTGGTAAGTACTTCCCAGAAAAAGACACAAGAAACCTGCAATGAAACCATTACCTGTAAGCCGCATGTTATTCTTTCCTATCCAGAACATCTCAGTGGTAACAAGTCAGAGACACCAAACCAACATATGATGAGTACTAATCCAATGCAACATTTTAAAGGTTTTGCAACATCATCTTCATCATATGAGGAATAGGACAGAACTAAAATATGCGAGAGAGCCCCAAGCATAGATCAAAATAAGGGTTGATATCCATACCGGCATTTGGGTTGCAGAAGGTTATGTCCACAAACAACGAGTTCAATTGGTTTGCCAGCTTCAAAACATGTTGGATATACAAACTGAAGTTTCGGTGACTCTAATTTTACATCAACTCTTTTTAAAGTTGTTCCACCTGTCAAAACCAAAACAAATAAGAATAAACTTACACTAAAAATGTATAAACTCGCAAGATTATGGTTATCCAGTCTGATAGGGAGAAAGAAAAACAGAGAAAAAAGTTAAGCACATCAACTTGCCTTTGATAAGACGGAAAATCATGTTGTTCAAATAGACAGTCATCGAGCCTCTTCCAAAGAGCATCTTTCCAGGTCTAAGAATAAATTCATCTAGATATGCCACAGGGTCTTTAGACAACTGCGTAGAGGAACAAATAGGAAAAGTTTATTACAGTGCAAAGTCAAAGAGAGAGCTCACGGGAAGAGATATTAAGTTTGTATTTTCTCCCTCCAGGACACAAGCTTCCAAAGAGTGCACAATTTGCAAAAACAAAAGAACTTCAGGACACAAAAAGGTACAAGAGCACATCTCGAGACTAGACACTCTACTGAAAAGAAACAATTTCTGATGTTGTGCTGTGGCATCAAGAACATGAAAATGATGAGTAGGAAATAACAGAATGTACCTTCGCCCACATAATCTCTGGCATTGCAATGAAGACAGTCAAAATTGTACATCCTGGACGGATATAGCCCTCCAGCTCAACAGGCATGGTGGCCAACCATTGGAATATCTGCAAATTCAATTAATCACATGAAAATTAGTTCTTTGAGATTCTGAAAAGGGTAAACATAGTCTCTGAACACTAAACTGCAATATATAATTCTTGAGAATACTTGATGACGTAGTCTCCGTGGGAACTCCGCTGGATTCCAATCGTAGAGCTTGAAAGAGATCCGACCAGTAGGGCACTACAATGAAACGAAAAATTAGTTTATAAAGCACACAGAAGCTTTTGATGTAAGAGTGGCCGAAGAGAAACTCACCATAGTTGAGTAAGCACTTTTGTTGTCACCAAAGGAAGGTGAATGTTCAAACTTTGTGTCATTCATTCCTTCATCTGGTTGACCTTCACCCGAACCTGTAACAGAGACAAAGTTGTCTGCGTTGATGCTATGGGTAAAGGGTACAGACCCCTGAGCGGGCATATTCCTGTCTTCAAAAATCAATGAAGCCTCTTGTTCCGCTCTCTGGTCACTAGAGCATGTATTATCTGCTTCGAAATAATAATATGGACAAGCGGAATCAGCTTAAATTTCGAAGAGAACATAAACATTGGTAACTAGAAAAACATGCATGAAACATCTAAGACAAACAAACCACATGGTGATATTATTTGCGCTGTTCACTTATACCTTTTCCATCCTCAACATCAATTACGCTGTTATCATTCTGTGAAGCTACTTGCTGTTGTTTTGCAGCAACGCCTCCTTTATCAACGGGTTTCCTTTTCCGTCTGTTGTTGTGACGCTCTAGCTTTCTCCGACAACTGCGTTTTCCCTCGTCAAAGTCCGAGAGCACGTGGAACCTGCCATATGGTTTACTCATTGTAAGGAAGCATCGATAGGACCGAAAAAGTCATAAAGTTCCCGCTAATAATACTGACTACTCAAGAGTGGTTAAAGGTGAAACCGGTTCAGCTCAGTCTATGCTGAAGAAAGAGAGTTGGTTAATGATCTATGTGAAATCTGTGGAATCATCCAAACAGATTAACAGTGTGTCCCCAAGTTATCCAATTTCCTAATGGTAGAATCAACGGTTTCTAATCCTATCAAACAGACAACAGAAATCAATCCAGATCTTGATGAATTCGTGTTGTAAATCAACTCTCAGGAACATCCTGAAGGACTTGAACAACTCCAATTCAATACAGAAGATAGTTACTGTTGTATCCATTAAGCGATAACAAATACACATTTCTTACGAATTTGTGGATAACCTAAGTCAACCACGAAGCCTACGAGATGCAGGAGATTAACTAAGACAGTTCTCCCTGGATTCAGCTATCAAATCCAGTTCTAAATTCCGTGATCGAATCTCAAAGCTAGGATAGCAAAACTGAAAACCCCATAAAAGAAAAACATACTTTCCACACTGTTGACAGTATCTCTTATTCTCTCCGTCAAGCACAACGGAGCTGGCGTTAGCACACCGGAGGCAAACCCTATGCCTCTTATGGTACCCTTTGAGCTCGCTTATATCCGCTTCACAACCCGGAACCTGACATCGAGACACGCCCGACCCGCCTCGAACCCGCTTCTTCTTCGGCAGCTCAGCCTCCTCCAATTTCTGATCGAGCTCCGGACATGAGCACGGAAGCATACCTTCCAGAAAATTGGAACAAATCAACCTCGGGTCCCGCTTCCTAACCCGATCGGAACCTGAGCCAGATTCATCCGGAGAAGGATACGATTCAGATTCCGCCGGAGGTTGCGTCGCAATCAGCGGCGGCGGAGGAGGAGGAGGAACGGGAGATATAGGAGTTTGGTCGGAGTCGAAAGAGACGAGAAGCCGCTCGTCTGCGGCGAAGTCAAGGAGATCTCCCCAATCCCACATAGCGGAGGAAAAAGTCGAAGGATCATCGTTTACCAATGCCGGAGGTTGGATTTCCATTTCCGGCGTCGATGGCGATTGCGACATAGAAGACATCTGCGACGTCTCCAATCATAAATTCAGAGAATTGTAAGGACCCATCGGTGGTTAAGGAAGTTGGTGATTTTGGTTGAAGGTTTTAGGTGAAATTGCAGAAAGTCATCAAATTTTGGGAAAAAGCATTTCCAAAACTGAGTTTTTTTTTTTTTAAAATTTGATTTACTACATAAACTATTATATAAAAATATATTATCTAAAATAGTCTACTAATTTTTTTTAATGAAATGACTCAATGAACAATGAACTCGTTGAACTAATAAACACAATCATGATTATTAGTTAATCGTGCTATAAATAGTTTACTCACATATTCTTTTCTCCTTTTTTGCCCAACTTTCTTTGTCAGAAAAGACATGATTGTATAAAACTTTACCTAGAAATTTTAAAGCTTAAAACGAGGTTTCGATATAAAAATGTGATTGGTGTTCAATTTTTTTTTTTTTTGTTGTTGTTAATTGTTCAATTTGGAGTGACATTTTTAGATTACCGAGTTTCATAAAAATATAGCTCTCTTTTCTTTCGAAAACTAATTTTTCTCAATTAGGAAAATCTGTAAACTTTAAGGTATATAAGATTTGGTAGGCTAATTTTGTATTCTATCATTTAATAGGCTGATTTTAATGGCACTACTTTAGAAAGCCTATCGATCATTGACACACAAAAAAATAGCTTACATGTAGTATAAAAACATTAATTTTTTGGTCAATCAGTATAAAAACAATACCGCTTTTACATATACAACCTGTTGATATATGTAAAATTTATAACAAAAAATCATTTTATAACTAAATTTAAGAGTTTATATTGATGTTGTCATAATGTTATAGATCGAATTCAAAAAATGTAGTTGATAAAAAAAAAAAAAAACAGATTTTGGAAAAGAAACAAAAAATTAATAAAAGGTGAAAGGGTAAGAGAACAGAGGAGAAATTATTTGAGGGGAGCCGCTTAAAAACTTGATGGAGGTGAAGCCGTGAAGGGGAAGGAGTGTGGTGAGCCGCCAGCCAGGTAGGAGTGTCTGGGCGTGACAAGCACGCGCTTCATTGTTGAAGAGAGAGAGAGAGAGTCGCGTGCAAGCTACGCGAGTTTGAGGAAACCCAAAGGTTCACCAATCGTTATCGAAAACGACGTCGGATCAGTGTTACTTGGGACGTGAGCTACCAAAAGTGTGATCTCTCTTTTTTTTTCTTCTCCAATAGTAACGGTAGGTAGGACTTTGTGTTGAGCTTCCAAGTCAAAACACCACCACAATATAGACACCTGTCTCCTCTTCCATGTGATACATATATCCTTTTGTACTAGAATATAGCAATAAAAGACAAAATGATTGAGGGAGATGAGAATATGTACTCTAACATTGGAGATTAGCCCACTTCTCGGATGGGCCACTCCGGTCCCAAGAACAAATGACGACATCATCAACAATTGAACCAGATGATTGAGAATCCGAGTTCGATCTCTATAGAGGCCAATGGCTGAGAAAAAACCATGCGGTATTTAATATTTATAAAGAATATGCCTTTTAACTATCAATCGATAATGTAGTCAAGCTGCTCAAAGAGTGGCTTGAGAATTCAATGAGATAGACTTTCGGATTAACTAGATTTTGAAACTAACTGGATATTGACTCATGTTTTTTACATCCCATGTTAGATCAAATCTTATTCACGATTTAATATTCTAACAAGATTGACACTCTCTTACTGCCTTTCTCAATACATTAAGGAGCATCTCTGGATGTTAATAATGATTCAAATCTTAATCTCACACACTGGAGTTAATTATTAATATAAATCATTTGATCAGGACTTGGTCGAGGGCAGAGATGAGCCTCGAGTCGTCGTTAGGATTTTATTTGTTTATTTTTGAATCAACTACAGAAAAAAAAATTCGTGCTTACTGTTTTGAAATAAACGAAAATGTCAATACAATATCTATCCATGAATAAAGAATGAGAATTTGTATATAGTTGAAATATGAATAAAGAATCTTCTTTAAGAGAAAACCATGGAGGGATGATCCTCAATCGATCCAAAAAAAGAGAGAAAAATTTGACGAAAATGAGTAAGTGGAGACAAGCTATTACTTATGGAGTGTGCGTCAAGAAGATTCTTGGGGTGAAAAAGATGACTGTGCGCACTTTGTTGCCGGCGGAGAAGAAGGAACGCCGGAGGCTTTCTTCTGCCGCGGCTGCGGTTGCCACCTTTGTTTCCATGAGAAACATGTTGAAACGGTACTTGGTCGATACATTATATGTTTACATTATAATTATCTACTTAGCTCGTTTTTAAGATATTTATTTGAGTTCATAATCACACATTGGCGAAGATATAAGTATTTGTTCGGTTTAATACAAATCAAATTCGATTATGCAATTTTAATTTTTTTTTTCTTTTTCTTTTATACATTCTTTGGTCACCGTAGATGTTTTCTACAAGTTTTGAAGAATTAGTAGTCTAGGATCTGGAATCCTCCGCTTATATTATATATTAAAAAAGAAGAACGAACCACAAATAATACTGATGTTTTGCAAAAAAGCTGTAAAGTTTTGCAATTAAATGATGGGAAATTAAATATATGATGAATTGTCTGACATTTTTCATACATATATATGATGAATTCCAGTACTTCAATAGATCAGCTGCGACAGTTAGATATGGGGAATGCGTAAAGAACCATGCGCCTCGCACGGGCGGTAGCTGGGTCGATGGTTGCGGCGAGTTTGTGGCGGCTGGCCCGGAAGGGACACCGGAGGCTCTCTCTTGTGCTGCCTGTGACTGCCACCGAAGTTTTCACAAAAAAGATTATTGCTAATTCACCAAATGTGTTACAATTATGATTTTGTTTTTTCTTTCATGGGGTGACTCCAAATTAGATTGTTGTACCAAAACACATGTCTATGTGTTGTTTTTATATTGTGATCTGATGGGTGATACTGGAATTTCGTTGTTGTATTCAATTGAGATAACCACAAAAAAAAAATTTTGACCTTGTGCAAAGAGTTTTGATTACTAGTTAGTTTTAGAAGTCCAATATATATTGTTGGGTTGTTGATGTTGCTATGAATCGAATGATATCACGGTAATAAACACAAGAAAAACAATACAGAATCTATCTAAATATTATAGTATCTAGGGTTTACAACGTAGGAATCTTGCTTTACAAGGCACGTCTCTTCTTGCTATGTAGGATAATTGTAAAGCAAGATTCTTTTTTACAATTGTTCTTTTTTTACAACTGTTAAGTCAATAATTGTAAACCAAGCTTGACTTCCACAATAAGAAAAATGATTCCAACAATCTCTTCTTATTTTCTCACTGTGCACATATCATTGCATCACAAACTTTGATGTTTTAGCAACGCAAAAAAAACCAAAACACCACTTTGTGAGAAAAGGTTACGACTCAGACAAAATCTGTTGAAAGAGTTTGGTTTTTTGTGCTTGTTACCTTTGGTGGTTGGTTATGTGGTCGGTATGCCAGGAACTTGAGGAACGGCAGGTTTAGGCTGCTTGATCTTCTCCACGAGCACTGCTTGAGTCGTGAGAACAATGCCGGCAACAGAAACCGCGTTCTGAAGGGCGAATCTTGAAACCCGACAAGGATCTGCGATTCCAGCGTTTAGAAGATCCACATACTTTCCAGACATTGCGTTGTAACCGCTTCTCCATTCGAGTTCTCTGGTTTTTTCCACCACAACTGATCCATCAACCCCGGCATTGGTTGCAATGGTCATTGCAGGTGCCGTGAGCGCCTGCAAAAAACAGTGATTTTAATTTTTTGAAGGTTTTTCAACAAAACTAGAATTGTAAGAAAACAGGTTTCATTTCGTCATTAAGTTTTCATACCGTTGCTACAATATCTGCACCAATTTGCTCGTATGAATCTTCCAATAGATTCTCCTTGATTCCCGGGATCTCATCTAAAAGATGGATATACGCTGCACCACCACCTGGTACTATACCTTCCCTCATGGCTGCAAACGTTGCGTTCTTTGCGTCTTCTATTCTAAGTTTTCTGTCCTCGAGTTCTGTTTCAGTGTGACCACCCACCTGAATTGACACACCAGGTTAAGCTGATGTTTTCAAGAGGACTCAAAAGAAATATTAAGAACCAAAACAGTTTTTGTGTCTAACTTAGGTAGAAATGAAGTTCGGTTCAAAGCCCAAATTGTTGCAGCGTATTATAAACAAAGAAGGGTTATTGTAAAATCGGACCTTTATTACAGCCACGCCTCCTGTGAGCTTAGCAATTCTCTCTGAGATTTTTCTTGAAAGATATGAATTATCTGTCTCAGCTAGATCCTTCTTCATCTGAGCAATTCTTGCTTGAATCTCTGGTTTCGTCGAAGAGTCTGCGACTATTGTCGTTGAATTAGCTGTAACTGTAACTCTCCGAGCAACACCCAGCTGATCCGAAGTTGCGCCCATGAGAGTCATGCCTAAATCTCCGGAAAGATAATCAGCTCCTGTTTTATGTCATCTGTCATGTTAGCAACTGAATTTTTGTCTGAAAAAGTTTACATGGACGGTACAAAAATGATTGAGCAAAACCTGTCATGAGTGCAATGTCTTGTAGCAAAGCCTTTTTTCCATCCAACATTCCTGGACATTTTACGACAGCAACATTGATCAAACCTTGCTTCTTATTCACCACCAGTATCTCTAGCACTTCCGCCGAGATATCTTCTGCAATTATAAGGAGCGGAACACTCAGTTGTGAAGTTTTCTCCAGTAAAGGAACTATTTCTTTGGCTGTAGTGATTTTCTGATCCGTCACAAGGATTTTAGCTTTCTCGAATTCCACAGTAGATTTCTCCTGATTTGTGATGAAATGAGGCGACATATAGCCCTTGTCAAACTGTACAAAATAAATATTCCTCATGAATCGCAGAAGCCCAATGGTTTGATAATGTTAAAGATGGTATGTAGAAAACTGCAACTGTGAAGGTTCTTAAAATATCCAACTAAAGTTTGAAACGAACCTTCATTCCTTCCTCAATTATAACAGTCGTTTCTGATGAGGAAGATGATTCAATGGAGATGACGCCATCAGGGCCAATCTTTTCCACAGTTTCAGCAATCAAGTTCCCCACAAATTCATCATTTCCAGCAGAGATTGAAGCCACGGCTACAGAACACAAGAACTCCTTTTGAATTATTTCAAATTAAGACAGGAGGTGGATCAAAATTTAGCTAAGTTAATAAGTAGTAAGTAACCTTTAACATCATTCTTCCCTTTTACAGGAATACTTTTCATAACTAACATCCTGACCAACTCTTTAACAGTCTTGTTCATTCCATTCTTCACGGAAACAGCATTAGCTCCAAAAGCAATTGCCAAAGATCCAGCTTTGATCATTTCTCTAGCCAAAATGATAGCAGTCGTTGTCCCATCACCCGCTGAGTCGTTCATTTTAATCGCAACCTAGAAAACATAGAACTTGCAGGTTTCAGGTCACTAATTCATATATTTTCAAGTTCGAACAATGAACTAACGAGGAGAAGGGAATCATTTAGCCACCATGAATGAATAACCTCTTGGATTAGTGTTGCTCCAGCATTCTCGATCGTGTCAGGGAGCTCAATGGATTTAGCAATGGTGACACCATCGTTAATCACTTTGATTGTATCTGATTCAGCCAGCACTACATTACGCCCTGCATCGTTTCCACATTAAAAAATCATTTCAAAAACCGGTTCTTTATCACTTTAAGAGATCCCAAACAAGGCTTGGTTAGCTTATAATCCAATTCTGCAAAAGAAAATCACTACCAAGCGAATTCACCACAACAACTAGTAAATCTCATGCGATTCGCATCAATCATCTCACCTCTAGGGCCCAAGGTGCCGGAAACAGCATCAGCTAACTTATCAATACCGGCCTGTAATGCCTCTCTGCTATCTTTTCCGTACAGTATCCTCTTCGCGCCTGCCCTCACCACAGAGAATTTCCTCGGAAGTTGAGGTTTCTTCCTCAGACCACTACGGCTCTACAAGGGCGAGAGAACTTTCTCTGTCAAAATAAGAAGAATCTCGGGGAAAAGAAATGGGGCGAGAGGATGAATCGAAAACTCACCGAAGAGAAGGTTGCCGGCGAGAAGGACGACGGTGAAACGGCGAACATTTCGTGTCTTCCGGGTTATGGAAAAGAAGCGAGGGAGGTTTTTCCAAGGGTTTTAATTCGGATGACCCGGACGAGTCAAGGGACGAGTCAAGGGACGAGTCAAGGGACGAGTCAAGGGACGAGTCAAGGGACGAGTCAAGGGACGAGTCAAGGGACGAGTCAAGGGACGAGTCAAGGGACGAGTCAAGGGACGAGTCAAGGGACGAGTCAAGGGACGAGTCAAGGGACGAGTCAAGGGACGAGTCAAGGGACGAGTCAAGGGACGAGTCAAGGGACGAGTCAAGGGACGAGTCAAGGGACGAGTCAAGGGACGAGTCAAGGGACGAGTCAAGGGACGAGTCAAGGGACGAGTCAAGGGACGAGTCAAGGGACGAGTCAAGGGACGAGTCAAGGGACGAGTCAAGGGACGAGTCAAGGGACGAGTCAAGGGACGAGTCAAGGGACGAGTCAAGGGACGAGTCCGTTTTTATTATTTAAGTACGTTTTAAGTTTTTTAAAGGTTAATGATATTTGTCCGAAAAAAACAATTAAAATATTATATCGTTCGTGACTTCGTGCGTAATAAACCCAAAGACAAAAAAAAGCTAAATAATCTTCTTCAGGGTAGTAAATAGTTTGTTCTTATAAAACTTCGTCTATCAAAAATGTTTTTGATTTTAGCAGTTTACTGGTTTTTGAAATGGAAGTAAAAAATAGACCGATTCATTATTGTTTGATTAAAGTGAAGAGGCCTAATGATCGAATCAATCTGAAGACCAAAGCTTGTTATTATTCTCCACCATTCAAACAATAAAAGCAGAACATCAAAGAGAAGGAGAGAGACTTCCTCGGAGTTATCTTGATTTCATCCAATGACACCGGTGAAAATCTTGGAGATTTCGTAGTCTCCGGCTAGAACCGATCTTCAGTCTGAGAAGACACCGAACATGTTGTAGACAGTCAATGCTTTCATCACACAACCGAACAAAAAGAAGAAAGCTCAGTGCTTGGCATCTTCTTCTTCGCAGAACTTGGAGTATTTGTCTGAATCCATCAGTTTCTCCACTTCGTATGCATCACTAAGCTCCACTTTTATGATCCATCCTTCTTTGTACGGGCTCGAGCTCACCTGTCAATCCAACAAAACAATATCATCCCAAGAATCTCACAATTTTAAGATGTTTTACATCAGCTAAACTGTCGAAGAATTGAATGAAGCAAGCAAATCTATATTCGTCACCACTTATAAACTGTCAAAGAGAATTGAATCAAGAATCAAATCCCGCGAATCAAGGAAAGACTTTTACATCAGAAACAAGCTAAAGTCGAATTGATGAAAGCAAAGAATGTCACTCAAAAAGGCAGAATATTTCTCGATCGAAAACTGAATAAAGAGAAAGGGGAATGAAGAGGAAGGAGATGAAGATTCACCAGAAGAAAACCGTCGTTGTGAAACGGAAATCCGGAGACGAGAAGCAACCCTGGAAGCCATTCTTTTCTTGAATCTGTTCGGCGGCTAGTGAAACTGATCCACAATAGTGAGTGAGTGTGCACTCACTGTTTCTTCGAGAAATGGGGGTTGGTGGATTTGCTCTTATTTTAGCTTATACTAGGGTGGATTTGCTCTTATTTTGGCTTATACTAGGATTTGACCCCTGCACATCATGTTTTAATAGAATTTGGTTAAAATCAAATTATTATGGAAGTTATATGGTGGATATTTTTAGAATTGGAGTATAAGTTTATGAAAATCTACTTAACATTAAAAAATAGGGAGGGTTACTATAACAATCTTGGAAAGTAGGTTAATTACAATTCTAA
>OVAY01001928.1:0-13764 GCA_900406395.1 Kernera saxatilis | reverse complement strand
TAAAAAAAAAAAAAAAAAAAAAGAAATACGTGAGCCGTTAGAGAGAGAGAGGATAAAATCGTCTTTTCCAATTTAGCTTGACCGTTTTCAACTTGTGGAATTTGCGAGACTAAGTCCTCTTATTTTCTGATTTATTCTCATTCGACCCCAAAATTCTGATATCTTTTTTAACTTGTGGAATTTGCGTGACTAAGTGCTCTCATTTTCTGATTTATTCTCATTCGACCCCAAAATTCTGATATCGTTTTTAACTTGTGGAATTTGCGTGACTAAGTGCTCTTATTTTCTGATTTATTGTCATTCGACCCCATACGTTCTGATATCGTTTTTAGCTTGTGAAATTTGCGAGACTAAGGGCTCTCATTTTCTAATTTATTCTTATTTGACCCCAAACGTTCTGATATTGCATAAGCCACCTCCAATGAAAGCTTAATAATTCTATGATTTGGCGGGATCTCTTATTCTTCTTCTGCAAATATTAATGGAAGCCAAACTCGCAGATGTGGCCGTCTTTGATAGCGAAGGCAAAATCTGGAGGAATAGATGTCATAGACACATATGTGTTTTGGAACATTCACGAGCCGCAACAAGGCCAGGTCAGTCCATCTTTCTCTATACTCTATATCAGACGAATACATGTATAAATATGTGCATATAGGTGTATGCGCTTGATGGAATTTGCGATCTGCAGTTCGATTTCAGTGGACGCCATGACATCGTGAGGTTCATCAAGGAAATACAAGCGCAAGGCTTATATGTCTGTCTTCGGATTGGACCATTTATCCAGGGTGAATGGTCATATGGGTAAGCTTTTTCCGGCATTAGATCTTTAAGATTTTCCGGTATGGTAAAACCAATTTCGTGGATTTTATACATTGCAGGGGTTTGCCTTTCTGGTTGCATAATGTCCAGGGGATTGTCTTTAGAACAGATAATGAGCCTTTCAAGGTATAATTAACTGAACTCAAGTGATCTCCCAAACTTGTATGGTTTTAAAGAAGATACGTTTTATTTGCAGTATCACATGAAGAGATATGCACAAATGATTGTTAAGCTGATGAAATCGGAAAACTTGTATGCTTCCCAAGGAGGACCTATCATACTCTCACAGGTTTACATTTTGTTTTTCCATGTATGTTTCCTTCGAAGTTATTTTTACTGATCTCAAAATTATGGGAATAACAGATTGAGAACGAGTATGGAATGGTAGCTAGAGCTTTTAGACAAGAAGGTAAATCATATGTCAAATGGGCAGCAAAATTGGCTGTGGAGCTTGAGACAGGAGTGCCATGGGTCATGTGCAAGCAAGATGATGCCCCTGATCCTTTGGTTGGTTTATATGTTTTTCCTGCAATGTAGTTTAGCTGCCATTTTTTGCCTCTTCAATTTGTTATTTATCTAATTGTTTCTATGATACACCAGATTAATGCTTGCAATGGGAGGCAATGTGGAGAAACATTTAAAGGACCCAATTCTCCTAACAAACCTGCAATATGGACTGAGAACTGGACGAGTTTGTATGGTCTCCATTCATATTCACGACTTGCTGTTTACTTCCCAGTTCCCAGATAAAAAATAACTTTCAGCTGCTCCCTTTGTATAGTTATCAAACATATGGTGAAGAACCATTGATAAGGTCAGCTGAGGATATAGCATTTCAGGTTGCTCTTTTCATTGCTAAGAATGGAAGTTTTGTAAACTACTACATGGTACCTTTTTCCCAGTCTCAGTCTCTGTTTTATCTATAATATACAAGATATGCGAAAATGAATGTTGAATTGACACAATATCTTATTCTAGTATCATGGAGGAACAAACTTCGGAAGAAATGCTTCGCAGTTCGTAACCACCAGTTATTATGATCAGGCTCCACTTGATGAATATGGTAACATCTCAAACCATTCACCCTCAATATTGGACTTTTATCTGAAAGTACTACACAATGGTTTGGTGCTACAGGATTACTTAGGCAACCAAAATGGGGACACCTTAAGGAATTACATGCTGCAGTTAAGTTGTGTGAAAAGCCTCTACTTTCTGGACTGCGAACTACAATATCTATGGGAAAGCTACAAACTGTAAGAAAAATCCATCAGTATCTTCTCCAGTTTGATATCATGAAGAATGTTGTAACATTTGATCTTTATATCTTGTTTAAGGCTTTTGTGTTTGGGAAGAATGCTAACCCATGCGCTGCCTTTCTTGTGAACCAAGACAAAAACAAGTCTACTGTGCAGTTTCTTAATTCTTCATACCTTTTGTCTCCAAAATCTATAACTGTCCTGCCAGACTGCAAGAATGTAGCCTTTGACACTGCCAAGGTAACTCATACATCAAGACTGTCATTCATGCAGCTTTCTTGTGATGCATTCATTTATCTTTTGTGGTGTGGTTAGGTCAATGCACAATACGACATGAGAACAAGGGAACCAAGACAAAATTTGTCTTCTCCTCACATGTGGGAGGAATTTACAGAAATTGTCCCGAGTTTCAGTGAAACGTCAATAAGATCAGAATCTTTGCTTGACCACATGAATACAACACAGGATACTTCTGACTATCTGTGGCAAATATTCAGGTAAAGCCAATTTATCCTATAAGATATACAGCATTAATTAGGATAAGTAGTATATGCTAGGCTGGTTGGAGATTTCATAAGTTATTATGTTTCTTTTGCAATACAGGTTTCAACAACCTGAACGATCTGCATCAATTCTTAAAGTCAATCACATTGGACATGTTCTACACGCATTTGTTAATGGGAAATTCATAGGTATGCTTTTGTATTTCAGAATCCTACTCAAGGTTAAAGGCTTTAATTTCTGTAGCAATCATCATTTTTTAATTTAAATGCTTCTATTTTTGAGTTTTCTTTAGGTTCTATGCACGGAGCTTTCAAAGCGCAGAGATTTTTGCTAGAGAAAAATTTGTCATTGATTAATGGCACAAATAGCATCGCATTACTCAGTGTAATGGTAGGATTACCGGTGAGCCCCAATCTTTTCTTTTGAAATTATTTAATATTTGCTCCAAACAGAATACTTCGACATGAGTATCTGTAGTGAGCTCAAAGGTCAAAACCCCATCTGGAGTACATTTTTCTGAAGTCGTTTCTCTCTGGGTCACAGAATTCAGGAGCACATCTAGAAAGGAGAGTTGGTGGATCACGGAGCGTAAAGATTTGGAATGGGAAACATGCACTGTACTTCAACAAATATAGTTGGGGATATCAGGTATAATTTCTGAGTTTTATTTTTCAACAGAACTTATCTTCTTCATGTTAACTGACTCTGGCTCAAAATCGTTGCTGAGGTTGGGCTGCATGGGGAGCAAGTACATGTTTACACAGATCATGGGGCGACCAAAGTTCAGTGGAAGCAGTACAGAGACTCCAAAAGCCAGCCTCTAACTTGGTACAAGGTAGTAGAGCAACAAAATAGTAAATGCTACTAGTTCAATATATTACTCAAAACTTCAATCTCTGAGGTATTTTATACCTATAGGCCTCATTTGACACACCAGAGGGGACAGATCCGGTGGCCTTGAATTTAGGATCAATGCGAAAAGGAGAAGCTTGGGTGAACGGCCAGAGTATTGGTCGGTACTGGGTCTCATTTCATACTTCCAAGGGGAGCCCTTCTCAGACGTGGTAATGATATTGTTCACTGGTCCAATTTGAATATTAATTTATCTATTTTCTTGAAGCTATGTTCTCCTATTTTCAGGTACCATATACCGAGAGCTTTTCTTAATCCCAATAGCAACTTACTAGTCATTTTGGAAGAAGAAAGAGAAGGGAATCCTCTTGGTATAACTATTGACACGGTGTCAGTTACCGAAGTCTGTGGTCATGTCTCCAATTCGCATCCTCCTCCTGTGGTTTCTTGGAGAAGAAAAGGCCACAACCGAAACGAACACAGACATTTAAGTATGGAGCAAAACATTTGGTGGTGATTCATGTCCACACACTGTTAAATCCCTGCTTGTTCATGCTCAGTGCTCATGAGAATCCAATTCTTTAGTAAAGATTTCTTTTCCTTTTTTTTTTGTTCTTTTTCTTTTCTTTCTTATTTTGAACAAATAACAAAAGTATCAATGAAATTTTACAAAAGCACAATACAAGGTTTTAGTTCCATAAGAAACAGTCGGGGAATATCCGAATAGACCTCAAATCGGTGCAGCCACCAACAATCAATTTAGTCAGTCAATCGGTTAGATTTTCTGATGGCTCAGAATTAAACTAAGTTATAAACTTAAGACTTATGTCTCTAATTGCCGTCTTAATCAAAAATATCTATGCATCATGAAAGCCATGTAAATCTGAGCAGTAAAATATTCATCTGTCAGATTTCCTCCATTGCAGAACTTTGATTCACGTCAATCTCATGAAAATCTGATTTTCGGATAATCTCTTTTCGAGCCATGACTGGTTTGATCTTCATGACTCTTGTATATCTCTGTTCTATTCCTTCTCTCATTCTCTTATGCAGCCCTTCATCAAGTGTACTCGCCATTCCTTCTGAGCGCAGAGCATCCAATAGCAACTTATATGTATACTCTCTTGGAACCAACCCGGCCTCCACCATCTCCACCACCAAATCCCGAGCCTCGGCCGCTCTCCTGGTCTCAACAAGAGCATGTATTAGCGGCGTGTATGTGCTTGAACCAGGTACACCATGACCCATCTTCTTCATTGTCCTAATCATCTCGACTGCACGTTCTATCTCATTGGTAACACTGTAATACCTTATGAAAGAATTATACGTCACCTGGTTCGGGACACACCCTCTCTTCTTCATATCTTCAAACAGCTCCAAAGCCCGACTAATCCGATTCGTTTTGCAACATCCATCAATCAAGCAATTGTAAGTCACTACATCCGGTACAAACCCTCTGAACAGCATTTCCCGAAACATTCGATTAGCTTCCCACATTCTCCTCCTTATCGCCTTTCTGCATCCAGTTTGCATCCCATATTTACAGTATGAGCTTATTAAAATGGTGTAAGTATATGTGTCTGGTGGGTATCGAAAACCCGGTAAATGCATCTGATCCAACAGAAATCGAGCCTTTTTGAAATTGCCCACTCGACAAAGAGCGTTGATTATTGTATTGTAAGCGTAAACATCGGGCTTGCAATGGTATTCCTTCATCCTATAAAAGGTAGCTAATGCCTCTTTCACATAACCTTCTTCTCCTAGGCATTTCATCAAACAGGTTATGGACGCTGTGGTAACCACGTTTCCTCCGTTCTCTCTTCTAGAGACTCGCCGCAGAAAATCCCAGAGACCTTTAACGTCGTTTCCTTTGGCCAACAAGCATGCCATATCTCTGCAAGTGATCTCGTTATGATCGAACTCGAAATGGGTCTCGATCCAAAAGAAGAACTCCATTGCTTTCTGCAAGCCGAGAGAAACTTTCTTCGGATCCATATACGCGCTGGGACCCAGAACAAGGACTTGAGAATGGCGTCGTTGCGATTCGTCACGGAGGTTTCTCTGCTTTAATGGTGGCCGGTGGCGAAAACCCTTTTGCCGACCGATGGATCGTGGGGAGATGAAGAAGAATCTGGGGATGGAGCGGAGGACATCGGAGACGAGCTGCTGAGTCCATGGATTTGAGACTGTTGATGAAGCGAGCACGGCGTCGAACGGACGGTTCTGAATCATGGCGGCGATGAGCTGATCAATAAAGCGGTTGCATAGCAGTTGCGACGGTTTCATGGTGTCGTGAAACTTCGAATTTCAGTTGATACAAATACAAAGCTTTAACACCAACATTTTTTCTTAGTTTTAATTTTTTGTTCATTTGTTTTCATTTTAGCTCTATACTTTTGAATTGACTGATTCGGCCCTTCACTCATGATCAGAGTCAGAGATGTACAAATGAAATTTCACTACGACATCGCGCCTTTTTGAAATACCTTTTATATATAATTTCACTTTCAGATCTTACATTCTTTCTTCCCACTCACAAAACTTTCAAAATTTTGGGCATCCACAATCCACATATATTACAGAGATGTGAAAACAAAATTAAAACTTTAGAAGATTCCATTCTAGTCCAGTGATTTGATTTGAGCGATTCAAGCTTTCCTTGGTTCGGATGGCTAAAGAACCGATCGCGAGCCATTTATCGTAAATGTGCTCAAAACAGCCCAAACCCGACCCACTCAGCTTCGTTGGCGAGTCGTGGCGAGAATCGGAGCGAGGAGAACGACGACTTGGGCGAGTCCCATCTCGGAGAAATAGATCTCCGGCTAGAAACAGTCCACGGCGACATCGTCTCCATATCGGAGCAGTAATCATTCTCCGATCTCGACCCGGTTTTTCTCCGACCACCGCTCTTGTTCTTCCTCAACCTAAACTTAGGCGTCGGGAAACACCCGAGCCCGGCAACAGCAAAATCGGGTCTGGGTTCCGATTCGGATTCGAATCCGGGTCGGACCCGGTTAGGGCGGTGAAGCTGCCACCGTTCCGAGAAGGCACGCGGGGATGATCGGAAAGAAGGTCCCGGAGAATAGAATGATCCAGATTGCGACGGTGGTGGCGGCCTGAGCTTCGATGGTGTAGAAAAGGAAGGAGGAGTGAGAGGAGATAAAGGGCGGCTTTTTGAATTGGAGATGAAAGAAGATGACGGCGGAGATAACGCCGGCGGGAGAAGCGGTTGAGAGTGAGACAATGGTTTTAAACGGAGAGGAGAGAGTTTCTTGGGAGGCTGAAGAAGACTAGTGTTTCCGGGTTGAGAAATTCGGGTTTTGGGTACACCGGGTCGGATCTCCCAGCTAAACGGCACAGTTCCTGGTCTCTTGAAAGAATCATCAACGACAACAACAACGGCCATTGCTTTTGATTTTTTTTTTGCTCACAAGAAGAGAGAAGAAAACCAAAAACAGACGTTTTGGTCTTGGTGTCTTTAGAGTTTGATTAAGAATGAGTTTAATGTCTTTATATGAGAGAGAAAGAGAGAGAAATGAGAGGCGAGATTAGAGGAAGATAGAGGTGGGTGGCGGGAGAGATTAGAGAAGTTTATCTGTAGATTTGACTTGGTTCAATTGGTCCCCACCATCAACATAACTTTTCAATTATGCAATGGTCATAATATTCAAAATTTCAAACACTAATTGGGATTACAATACCCACACATAAAATCTTTTAACTTTTTTTTTTTGAAAAATGCATATTTTAAATTTAGACCATGAGGCCTGCAGTGCAGGCTACTATGGAGAATCTACCACAAAGTATTTAACTTTTAGCTAACACATCTGAGAACTACTTATTTTATTCAGTTTTGGTCTATAACACAATGACTTCACTTGATATATAGGTCGACATAATTAAAAGGCTAAAGATTACAAATATTTAAGTATTCAATCAAGTGCTATAAAATAGTTACAGCACGCGGTCTTTCATGATTTAGACGTGAAAGGAGGAAATGAAACGAAAAAGAAATTGTTGGGGTAAAAAAGTTTCAAACTTTGAAATGATCAATGACTTTTTCCCCTACTACATGAAACGCAAAAGGGATAAACCATTTACCTTTGTCTTGTCTGCCAATTTTGTCTTGTCATAAAAACTGTAGAAAGGCATGATGATGATATGTCACATATGATTTAAGTTAGGCAAATGACTTAATGGGCTTCCAGATAAGGCCCGTTAAAACTAGTAGTCACACTTTCCGGTTTAGTTGCATTAAACCGATTTTGGAGTCGTCGTCTACTTCTTCGGAAAATCGAACAGATAGATTTACTTCGAGAGCAGAGTAAAAGCAAAGATTTTAGTGTATATTGTTTCAATCAAAAGAAAATAGAGAAAAATTACCAAGGAGAGAAATGCAATAGAACTTGACTTAGCCATAGACACTACATACGTACTTTAAGTTTTTAACGGAGCATAGATATTTTCCCCGTCTTCTGACCGAAAAAAAAAAGAAGATATTTTTCTCCGCGCATGTCTAACCTTCCCTCTTACACAGAGGGTTTCTCAATTCTTTCGCGCTCAATAATAGTGGGACCCACATCGATTATCAATCTCATAAGTCGTAACGTTTTTTTGACTTCTGTGGACGGCCAGGATTAATCCTTGCTTTTCTGCAATAAATATAACCCCAAATCACCGAGTTACCCTTTTCCGTTGTTCCTTCTCTTCTCGTTCCTGCAGAAGAGAGACTTGGACGAAGAGGCGATCTTCCATTTCTTAGTCGGCAATGTCTTCTTTAGCTAATCGTAGTTCGATGAATCTACCCCTGGATAATCCGGTTTCTCGGCCGAACGGAGGCAAGACTCGAGTAACTCTCGGCGATGGGGGAAACCGTCGTAATGCTCTCGGAGACATCACTAACCAGAAGACTGGATCTAGAAATTCTGCTTCCTCGTCTACTCTGGTAAGTTACGTTGGTGGATTCTCTCTTCTTCTCTTTTTCCTTTTCACTTCCGGTGTCTGTTCGACGAGAAAATTTGTTTTAGGGTTTATCCTGGAATTGCAGTCTATAATCTGTAAATGTTTCACCTATGAAGGTGCATTGTTCTAATAAGATCCGCCTCTCAAAGAAGGCACCAAAGCCTGATTTGGGAAAAGATGATAAGATTGTGAACATCGATAGTGACTTGATGGATCCAAAGCTTTGTGGTGCCTTTGCTTGCGATATCTACGAGCACTTGCGTGCATCCGAGGTTCGCTTGCTCTACTTTTGCTCTGCAACAGTTCTTATACCAACTTGCTCTGTTTCTGAATTCGCTTATTATCATTTCTCTGCAGGCAAAGAAAAGGCCGGCTCTGGATTACATGGAGAGAATTCAGTTAAACATCAATGCTAGCATGCGTTCCATACTGATTGACTGGCTCGTGGAGGTAAGCTTTCGACGAATCCTGCTTCATTAAAGCAAGCCATTTAGTTAATATATTAAACGTTTCTTTAAAGAATATCCACTGGTGGGTAATATATAATTACAAAGCTGTTCTCGGGGTTTTCATAAAATTACAGGTTGCTGAAGAGTATAGGCTTTTGCCCGAGACTTTGTATTTTGCAGTGAACTATGTAGACCGGTATCTTTCAGGCAATGTAATTACCAAGCAAAACCTGCAGCTACTTGGTGTTTCATGCATGATGATAGCAGCGTAAGAAATCTAGACATATACTCTGAGGCTTCATACTTTGGATTCTTTAGAAGTATGCAATTCTTAAGTAGTGGAGACATACTGAATTTCCAGAAAATATGAAGAAGTGAGTGTGCCCCAAGTGGAGGATTTCTGTTACATCACTGATAACACATACTTAAGAAGCGAGGTTCGTGTTTTTGGTCTTCCAAGGAAAAAGTTTGATTCTCGTGGTTTGATATGCCAGTAAATTAGTCGTTAACCTTATATCATTCTAGCAGCTTTTGGAGATGGAGTCTTCTGTTCTGAATTACTTGAAGTTCGAATTAACAACTCCAACAGCAAAATGTTTCTTGAGGTAGCTTCTGATTATAATTATATTGATGTTACTTTGTGGTTCCCTGATGATCTGGACTTGTGAAAATGGTCGTTACGTTAGGCGCTTTGTTCGAGCCGCTCAAGGCAAAAAGGAGGTATAGTGTTATATGCAACTGAAGATGAGCTCTCTAAGCTATTGGTGATGTGTTATATACGTTTCTGACTGGTTGCTGCTTTCTATTAGGTACCATCACTGCTGTTTGAGAGTCTAGCCAGCTATATCACCGAATTATCTCTCTTGGATTATGTTATGCTTCGATATGCTCCATCACTTGTCGCAGCCTCTGCAGTTTTCTTAGCACAATACATACTACAGCCTTCAAGAAAACCATGGGTATGACCAAAGAAACAGTTATTTGCATTCTTTTTTACTCTGGTTCAACTCAGCGTTCTAATAGAACCTGTTAATTTGGGGTTTGGTAGAACGCTACATTAGAGCATTACACCTCTTACACGGCTAAGCATCTGGAAGCATGCGTTAAGAATCTTCTTCAGCTGTGTCATGAGAGTCCCTCAGCTGATGTAGTTGCAGTCAGAAAGAAGTACAGTCAACACAAAGTAACAAGCGCAACACACTTTTGGCTTCTTTATTATTAACAGCTAATATATAAGATACTTGAAATGTTTACTCTTTTTTTTTTCTTTTTCTTTCCTGGCAGTACAAGTTTGCAGCAAAGAAGTTCTGCCCCACCTCACTACCACAAGAGCTCTTCCTCTGATAGGGTATCTTGGCACTCTTTTCGTCTTGTCGTGTAGATATTGTTGATAAAAAAGCTCATTGGGTCAAACAAATGTATTCAGTTCGATAGATGTGTAGATGAAAATACTACTTATCAATATAAAGGGTAGTTTCGTTATAAGTATGTGAACAGAGTTCTGAGCTATATGGCATGTGGTGGTTCCAACCGTCTTAATTTGTGTAAAAGGCCCTACCTCCTGAACTGGAAGTGCCTCAAAATGATAAGTGTTGACTATAAAAAATATGAGACAAACTTTAATTATCTGGTTTTTATTCAACTATAAAATATTACTAAGCATTTTGTAATGAACATAAACATTTAAAAAACATCCAAACTGCCTCAATGATAGGAATTGAATCAAAGATATGAAACAAAACATAATCATCTATTTTAGTCAACTGTAGAGTGCTATTACAAAATTAAGGACGATGGAAGGTATTAAAGTATGATGCATCATAGTTGATTAGGTGCTAAGGCTCCAAAAGCTATTGGAGCAGCTGCTCCGCGATGGCTGCCCCTCGATGGACCAGAAGGTTCATTTGGAACCTTTGGTAAAGTTCCAAAACCTATTGGAGCTGATCCACGATGGCCGCCCTTCGATGGACCAGAAGATTCATTTGGAACCTTTGGTAAAGTTCCAAAACCTATAGGAGCTGATCCACCATAGCCGCCATTCGATGGACCAGAAGGTTCATTTGGAGCCTTTGGTAAAGTTCTAAAACCTATTGGAGCTGATCCACGATGGCCGCCCTTCGATGGACCAGAAGGTTCATTTGGAACCTTTGGTAAAGTTCCAAAATCTATTGGAGCTGATCCACGATGGCCGCCCTTCGATGGACCAGAAGGTTCATTTGGAACCTTTTGTAAAGTTCCAAAACCTATTGGAGCTGATCCACGATGGCCGTCCTTCGATGGACCAGAAGGTTCATTTGGAACCTTTGGTAAAGT
Organism: Kernera saxatilis; assembly: GCA_900406395.1. Taxonomy (NCBI): domain Eukaryota; kingdom Viridiplantae; phylum Streptophyta; class Magnoliopsida; order Brassicales; family Brassicaceae; genus Kernera; species Kernera saxatilis. The sequence continues at coordinate 2,603 of OVAY01001928.1, read as the reverse complement.
TCCAAAACCTATTGAAAGTGATTCTCTTTGCGGTGTTGACTTCACTTTTTGGGTTAAGCTTGATTCATATATTTCGGAAAACAAACATTTGGTTGGCATTGCAGAAGTCGGAGAAATTAGTAATCCACAAGACATTAGTAACCACAATGTCCCTATGGTTGCCAACATCTCGACCTTGTTCATTTTTTTTTTTGGGGTAGAGATTGTTTTTTTAGAGATGAGAAAATAAGTTATGGTTAACTAGTATGGTTTCAATCGATTAATATATATCATTGAAAATGTTACAATATCCATGCATGCATTTCTCTAAATAGGGAATGAAATATTGGTTATTGTTTATGGTCCAAGCAGACATCCTCTAATTGGTAAATGAAATTATGTTTACTATTTTTGGTCTGCAGGCATCCTTCTAAATAGGACATAAAACCATGTTTGTTAGTCTAAGGATGCGATTGGTAAATTATAAAAGTAAAGTCAAATGAAATAAAAAAAGGAATGAATACTGAAGAATGGAATTGCGAGGAATATAAAAAATATAGAGAAATAGAAACATAAATGAATATAATTATTTATTAGTAAAACATTCTTTTTACATATTTGATTAGAATTATCAAAACCATTACTTGTTTGTGGTTAATTACAAAAACATTGTAGTGGACCAAAATTGATAAAGACGATCTATAGACTATAGTGGACCAAAATCGTTTTATGTACTATCAAAATTAGTAAACCATGTAAAAGAAAAAATGAATGTTATATAATGTTTCGTTGAGGATGATTTATTATTAACTTTGTCTTTAGATATTTGTAGTCACGGAGTGGGTTGGTCAATTAATGACGGAAAGCTACAAGTTACAACTAGACGATTCTTATAGTAGTTACGATTCTTTTTATAAGAATAGGGTTATTTAAATGATATTGTTGTGTTAAGTTAATTAGTCGCCAAACCTTGCTTATAAAATGTCTAAATATCAACAAGCTTTGCGTCATCTTGATCTAGCAAGACAATACAGTTTTTTCTTCAACTAAAAAAAGAAGAAGAGATTTTTGATTTGATCATGTATCCATTCCAATCTAATCTTAACATTTTTTAAGTACATTTAATTTTAAACATTTGTTTGACGTGTTATTTACATATAATGTTATTGTGTTTTGTATTAAACATTTCAATTCATTAAGGGTAGTTTTGGATTAAAAAAATTATAAAAGAATCGGATCGGGTTTTATTAGGATCCGCGCCTTTATCCGACTTACTTCATCATTTCGGAAAAGTAAAAATATAACTCACGTTTCTCTTTTTCTTTTTTACGACAAATCTCATTAGGGCTTTTGAGAATCTTCGAGACGACGATGATGGCGATGTTGTCGGCTAGGGTTTGAAGTATGGATTGCATATGCCCAATCGGTGGGCTTGGACTGCTTTCTCTCCGTCTCTATTGGTTGTTGTTGTGGTTTCACGGGAGTTTGGGTTCGGAGTTTCGATTGCAAGGGTGGAACAGAAGGGATTCCTTTCTCAGATGGGAATATGGGAGTGTAATGGCACGATTCAAAGTATGTCTCCTGAGAGATTGGAACATGGTTTATTTGAGGAAGTGTGGTTTCACATGGGTTTGGTTTTGAATCGGTTGTCTACTGGATCAGTACAGATTCATGATTCTGGAGATTCTGTTTACTCATCTGTTTTTGGTCTATTGTTTTTGTAATATTTTTTTGGAATTTATGGAATGGTGAGGAGATACAGGAAGCAAAACAGTTGGTTTTGTTTATATGTGGTATATTGAATTTCGGTACAAAGGCTTAGAGGTGATGACTAAACAGAATCAAAAAGTGTTCTTGCAGTCTCATTTAGAAAGTGCTGGAATTATTGTTTGGACTCAAAAAATATTTCCAGCAATCTTTAAGGTTAAGTTATCACGGAGAAGAATCCAGCTGGTTAGATACAATGCATTTTCTCTCTTTTCATGCTTCTGCTTTAATCAAATAAATTGGTTGGTGTATAATGTATTTGGTGGTAATATGCAGGTTCAGTGGAGAGAAATGAAGATGCTGAATTTATCCTAGGTAGAGATTTAAGTGCTTCCATGGAGAAAGGATGGGAGATGTTGAAGAATGACAGTGACCAAGTAGTTGGAGGTCTTGAGATACATGTTGATCTTGGTGATATTGCTGTTTTAGATGCAAACATTGAGGCCAACGAGGAGAAGAGGAATGGATTTATGACTGATGAAAAAGGTAATGCAAGTATTCATATATCAATAATGTTGTCTGCTACTTTCGTCAGTTCGTGTTTTGCGTTTCTAAATTATGTGGTTTTTTTTGCAGAATCATAGAGCATTATAGTCCAATTAGACAAACAAGAAGAAGCATTGCAGACTATGTGAGGAAGGTTCGAGGATGAATAACAATGATCAGGAGATTGGAGGTATTGAGATTTATGTTGATCTTGGTGATATTCCTGTCTTCGAATATGCAATCACTGAGACAAGCAATGATAATCATTGTTGTGGTTTTACGGTTAACCTCAAGAACGAGAGCGAGATCCATAGCGAGATCCAAACCAAAAGCAATCTTCTATGTTTGCTTTTTTTTTTTTTTTTTTTTTT
>OVAY01001927.1:10758-22948 GCA_900406395.1 Kernera saxatilis | reverse complement strand
TAGATAAAAGAGGCACCAAAACTAACCACATGAAACTAAAAAGAAAAAAAACACAAATCAGATAAATTGGATTACCTCACTCTCAAAAATCTTTCCTGGCAAGATCTGCAAGCGAAATATCACCGACGAAATGTGCAGACTTGATTTGAAATCAAAGAATTCCTAGCGATGAAGAGCTCTCGCGATGCAACGGCATGAAGCTGGGCAATGCGAAATCGGAGAATTCTCGGCGACTTCCTAGCGATGAACGGTATGGAGCTGGGCAATGCTGAACAGATCGAATTCCGGCAAGCTAAAAAACTCCGGCTAGATAATCGCCGACGAAATGTATCTGAGTCTCGAAATCGGAGAAGACAAAAGACAATTGCAATTTTGTTTAACCTAACTTTCATTAAGGGTATAATAGTAATAGTCATATTAAAAAAGTGGCATTTTTGAAACCACTTTATAGTGATGACATTTTTGAAAAGTGGCACCTCAAAAATGGCATTTCTAGCAATTTCTCAAATATTAATAATTTATTAATTTAATTATTGAAAATTACATTTGTTATGATATGGTAACATACGTTATTATCTTATTGTTAGTTTTTAATATTTGATGTATTTTTGTAATAATACTTTATGCCTCCGATTAAATTTATTTCTAGATCCGCCCCTGGTTTTAATAGTTGCGGGGACAAACACGTCAGCATTAAAACTAGAATGGGCAATGTCAAATTTATTGAACCATCCAGAGATACTTGAAAAAGGGAGAGCTGAAATCGATGAGATAACCGGTTCGGATCGGTTAATCGACGAACTGGATGTTGTGAATCTCCCTTATCTCCAAAATATCGTGTCGGAAAGATTTCGTCTGTACCCTATGCTACATATACTAGTCGCTCACATGTTATCGATTGATTGTAAAGTGGCGGGATATGATATGCCACGTGGTACGATGCTATTGACTAACGCGTGGGCCATGCATAGAGATCCAAAGTTATGGGAAGATCCGGAGATGTTCAAGCCGGAGAGATTTGAAAAAGAAGGAGAGGCAGAGAAGCTAATGCCATTTGGGATGGGACGAAGAGCTTGTCCTGGAGCCGGACTAGCTCAACGGGTAGTGAACCTGACTCTGGGATCTTTGGTTCAATGTTTCGAATGGAAAAGAGTTGATGAAAAATATGGTGATATGACCGAAGGCAAAGGAGCCACGATGCCTAAAGCGACGCCGTTGCGAACTATGTGCAAAGCACGTGCCATTGTTGGTAGAGTGATGTAAATTGTTTTTATATGTTGGGCTTTCTTTGGGTAAAAATGTTTTTTTCTTTTCATTGTTTTCTTCAATTCTTGTTGTCAAAAAAAATTATATAGTCTTGTTGTTGGGAATGCTCTTCTGGTTATTCTGTCGAGCACTTGGTGGGCATATTCTCTGTTTACATTTCTTACCGGGGAAAGAATTTTCCAATTTTCGTGAAGAACACGACTTGACTATAAACAAGAAGATAGAATCAAAAGGTTGAAAAAAAAAAAAAAAAAAGAAGATAGAATCAAAATTGAAATTTCCCTCGTCATATAATTTATTGTTTAAGATTTCTCGAGAACATTAGAAACATCTGTTAACAATAATGTGACAACAAAAGTTCGGTCAATTAGTCAATACTAAAATCAAAATTGGTTTTTGTTTTTTTTTCGATCTATTTAATCCCACAAATTCCGACTGTATCGTATCACTCAACAAGCAAAGATCAAATATGGAAACCAAAACCCTAATTTTCTCAGTTCTCTTCGTTGTTCTCTCTCTCAGATTCTTGATCGGAAGAATCAGGCGAAAGCCCAACCTCCCTCCGAGTCCGCCATGGGCGTTACCGGTGATTGGTCACCTCCGTCTCCTCAAACCGCCGATCCATCGCACTTTCCTCTCAATCTCCCAATCCCTAGGCGATGCTCCAATCTTCTCCCTCCGCCTCGGAAACCGACTCGTTTTCGTGAATTCGTCACACCCGATCGCCGAGGAGTGCTTCACCAAGAACGACGTCGTACTCGCGAATCGACCAAACTTCATCCTCGCAAAACACGTCGCTTACGATTACACAACCGTGATCGCAGCTTCGTATGGAGATCACTGGCGAAACCTCCGTCGTATCGGCTCCATCGAGATATTCTCCAATCATCGGCTCAATAGCTTTTTATCTATCCGTCAGGACGAGATCCGGCGGCTAATATTACGTCTCTCACGGAACTTTTCACAGGTAAGCGAGCTCTGAATCTAATTTTATCAGCGATAATGCCAATTTTGGATTGAAAATTAGGAAATTTGGGATAATTAATGGTTAAATGATCTGATTTTTTCTTACTACACTCTGTTTTCTGGATTGTGTCATTGATTTAACGGAAGATGTATAATAAATCTGCAGGAATTTGCCAAGGTTGAGATGAAATCAATGTTATCTGACTTAACATTCAATAACATCATCAGAATGGTGGCCGGAAAACGTTACTACGGAGACGGTGTAGAGGATGATCCGGAGGCTAAACGAGTCCGACAACTTATTGCGGACGTGGTGGCTAGTGGTGGCGCCGGAAACGCTGTTGATTATTTACCGGTCTTGCGTTGGGTTTCAGATTACGAGACACGGGTCAAGAAGTTGGCGGGTAGGCTCGACGAGTTCTTGCAGGGATTGGTCGATGAGAAACGAGAAGCTAAGGAGAAGGGCAACACGATGATCGATCACTTGCTTTCTCTGCAAGAATCCCAACCGGATTACTTCACAGATCGCATCATCAAAGGAAACATGCTCGTAAGTATCCAATAACTCGGAACCAAAAAGGCATTTAGATTTATGAATCGATTCAATCAATTCTTTAGATCACTCTTGTCACATTTTGGTTTGGAACTTGTAAGTTTAGTCTTGTGTGTATGTGTGCAATTTGCAGGCCCTGATACTAGCGGGGACTGATACATCAGCGGTGACGTTGGAATGGACACTGTCGAACCTGTTGAACCATCCGGAGGTATTGAACAAGGCAAGAGACGAAATAGATAGAAAGGTCGGTTTAGACAGGCTTGTGGACGAATCAGACATCCCAAATCTGCCATATCTCCAAAACATTGTGTCTGAAACGTTACGCCTGTACCCTGCGGTCCCCATGCTACTTCCTCACGTCGCCTCGGAAGATTGTAAAGTTGGGGGATATGATATGCCACGTGGAACGATACTATTGACCAATGTGTGGGCTATACACAGAGATCCTCAGCTATGGGATGATCCAACGAGCTTCAAACCAGAGAGGTTCGAGAAAGAAGGGGAGGCTCATAAGCTAATGCCGTTCGGGTTAGGAAGAAGGGCGTGTCCTGGTTCTGGACTGGCTCATCGGCTAATAAACCTGACTCTTGGGTCATTGATTCAGTGTTTGGAATGGGAGAGGATTGGAGACGAAGAGGTGGAAATGAGTGAAGGCAAAGGAACCACAATGCCTAAAGCCAAGCCTTTGGAAGCCATGTGCAGAGCACGTGCCTCTGTTGGTAAGATCTTCCACGAGTATGCTTGACTTTGGACTTTCAGTAATGTCTATATATATACTTTTTAGGTAACGAGTTATGTCTGTATGTTGGAGTTATTACTATGTAAAATGAGGGCAAATAGACATGTCAATAACAAAACGACTGGAAATTTCCAACAATGTTGATAATTGTTAAAGTCCGGTTTATTAATTACTAGAGAAAGTTTCACGCGTTGCGTGAAATTATAAGTTTATAATTTGTATAATGAATTATAAAATAAACTAAAAAAAAAATTTGTAAGTAGATATGAACTATGAAATGTTTAATTGTTTTTAATATTGATTAGTTTCATATGTTTGTATAAGAAAAAAATCATAGAATAACTAATTTATAACTTCTATGAATAAATATTTATAGTAAATTGTTAGATATATATAATATATGGTATATAGTTTATGTATTAATACTTAAAAGTATAGTTTATGTAGTGTTAAAATTAAAAAAATAGTGGTCCTGTTTTACATAGATAAATTGTATTTTGTTTTTGTTAACAAATAATTAATTTGAGTTTGAAAAATATTAAAATATTAGAATATATATTTTCTAAATTATTATTTATTATGTAATACATATTTAGCAATTAGAATATACTTTTTACATTTAAATAAGCAATAAAGACTATTTGATTTATTTATCTTTTAATATTTTTTAAAAAATATTGTGGTTAGAAGAAAACGAAAAGTAAATTGAGAAAGTTAACTACAAAAAATTAAAAATAAATAAATGTGTCAAAAATATAGACAACACATGACATTTTTTTTATCCCTGCAAAAGAAGAAAAACAATTACCATCAGCAACAAGCATATAATATTTTTGATTCCAAAAACATTTGTAGAATCTAAAGCCATTGTGTAGCTTCATGGTACCACCCCTTGAGATAGTGTCGAGAATATCTTATAGGCTTTGGTTTTGGAGCTACTGGTTTGAGTTTTAAATTCTTCATGGCAAGAGATATATGCTTTTGAGCTATTTTCTTCTGAGATTTCGTCTGCATAAAGTAGCTTATCAATTAGTAAAAAACCACACACAAAAATGATTGCAAGATATACCCATGATATAACAAAGGAAAATATACAATACGTTACCTTCTTTCTACCTTTTGTTTCCTTTGAAGATGCATTTTTCGTTATGCAAGTTCCAAAACCCATATACAAATGAAAAGTAAAAATACAAACAAGATTTTGTAAATGCCATATAGGAGATAATAATATAATCAACAATATAACATTCTATTTTTTCAATTTCAAATACATTTTCTTGGTTTTTGAAAATTTGATCCCTCTCCTTTACTCCATTTTCTACATTCGCTAATGTTTTAGAATGGATTGCTCAGACATTATTTTTATCTTTCTTTCTCTCATCGAATCTATTTTCTCCTTCCTTTTGTTGTCTTCTTATACTTGTCCTTGTTGGTTGCATTGGACGCGGCAACGCTCAAAGATAATCGTATGATTCTCTTTACTTCACTGAAGTACTTATTTGGATCAGTTACTTTGATTTTCTTCGTCTTTTGAGAAACTTAGAGTTCTAAGGTGGTCTATAAAATTCGGCTGAGGATTAGAATCTAATTGCGATGAGATTTTGTTGATGACACGTGGCAGCTTCTCAAAGACTATGCCTAGAGAAAAAATTAAAAAATATTATTTGTAGTGCTTAAACTTTTAATATTAGGATAGAATTTTGTAGTTTTATGGGTTGAGATTTTGTTGATTACATGTGGCAGCTTCTAAGAGACTATGTCTTGAAGAAAAAAATTAAAATATTATTTGTAGTGCTAAAATTTTCAATATTTGGATAGAATTTTGTAGTTCTTTGGACTTTGATATTTTGAATAAATAATTTAGTACTAAAAATTTTGATATTAGGATAAAATTTTTTAGTTTTATGGGTTTTGATATTTTGAATAAATAATTTATATTTTTTTTTTGTAAGTAAATAAAAAAATGATACTTAATAGCTTCTCATGGCTTAACTTAGAAGAAATTTTCAAATATTATAGATAGATTTGTCATTTTTTGTAAATATTATGGTTAGGAGAAAATCGAAGTTAAATTGTAGTTTTGTGAATTTTTTATTATATAAATTGATATAGAAAATGAGTTTATTTTAAAATCGGTTAACCAATTGTGATGTTTTAAAAAATCCACGTATATTCAAAAATATTATTATAAAGTTTTCAAAAAATATTGATACTATAATAAAGATGCTCTGCCTCTAATCATTCAAGCAGATTCTGAACCACATTGACTAATTGTTGTAAATCCCAAATCACCGGGGAAGAAGAAATCAAAACATGGAAGCTCAAGCACTAATTTTCACATTCATCATCCTCTTCCTCTCTCTCACATTCATCATCGGAAGAATCGAGCGAAAGCCCAACCTCCCTCAGTCTCCGGCCTCCGCGCTTCCAATTATCGGTCACCTCCGCCTCCTCAAGCCGCCGCTCCACCGCATTTTCCTCTCCGTCTCTCAATCCCTAGGCGGTGCTCCGATCTTCTCCCTCCGACTCGGCAACTGACTCGTTTTCGTTGTCTCCTCACACTCGATCGCAGAAGAATGCTTCACGAAGAACGACGTCGTACTCGCGAACCGACCAAACTCCATCGCTTCGAAACACATCGCATACGGCTACACAACCATGGTCTCAGCTTCGTACAGCGAACACTGGAGAAATCTCCGTCGCATCGGCGCCGTCGAGATATTCTCGGCTCACCGGCTCAATATGTTTTCGTATATCCGCCGTGACGAGATCCGGCGGGTTATAGTTCGTCTCTCAGGGAACTCCTCACACGTAAGTGTGATCTTTGTTCCATCTTGCTAGAAATATTTATAAGAAAATAATTTCCTGCGAAAATGCCAAATTTGAAAGGAATTACTATTTTAGGAAACTTTTGATACTTGGCAAAACTTATTTAATCACAATCAGTTTCCGGGTAAAGTTTTCTGCAAGTGAGTCATTAATTGAACAGAAGGAATTAGATCTAAACAAATTTAGGATGAAAGTTTGTGGTATCATTGTTTAATTGAATGATATAATACAGATCTCTAGTCACTCTCTGGTTATAAGTGAAAATTTTGATGGGGATTGTGTCATTGATTTAACAGATGATATATATTGAAGTTGCAGGAATTTGCAAAGGTGGAGATGAGATCAATGTTATCTGACTTAACATTCAATAACATCATCAGAATGGTGGCCGGAAAACGTTACTACGGAGACGGTGTAGAGGACGATCCGGAGGCTAAACAAGTCAGGCAGCTTATGATAAGTGTTGAACTCGGTTTATTAATTATAACAAATTCGAGGTGGATCGAGGTATAGTTCAGATATTAGGCAAAAAATTCAGTCAGACAAGTTTGAAGTGGTTGAACTCGTATAAATGGGTTCGTACAAAATGAGTTCGTATCCCTCAGCTCTCCTCCTCCTCTTTCTCTCCTCTCCTTTATTTATACCTTCAAGATTCGAAGTGGTGGCCCGCCATTTTCCATGATATCCGCGTCGGACCTGCCTCCTGACAGACGATGCCTAGGTCGGCATAGGGGCATGGCGTTCAAGAGGAGGAGGGACCCGCCATATCCGTGATACCCGCCTTAATTTACGACCGGCCGCCTGACAGCCGATCTCTAGTTCGGCTTAGGGGCATGGTGCTTAAGAGGAGGGGCCCGCCATATCCTGCGATGTCCGCCAGACGATATCCAGGTCGGTTGGGCCGAAGTTGTTCATCGTGGGCCTGGGCGAAAGCCTGCTTCTTGTGGGCCGAGGTGGGCTCTAAACTTGGGCCGGGCTGAGTTGAGCCGGGCTCTGGATGAGGGTGCGAAGCCCATTTCCAACAATAAGTTTGCTTATCAGATAGAGAAGAAATGGTGAGGAAGTGGAGAAGAAGAGAAAAGATCGAGACAGAAGAGAGTGAGAAAGAGAGAAGAAGAAGATGGAGGCGTTAGATTAGGAAATTTGTGTATTGATTTCTTTGATAAGCCAACCCTAAGTTTTGGGATGAATTAAGTTTTTCATCGACCAATCCTTGAAAGAACTCATTAAGTTTTTCTTAATCCGTTTCTCGAAACCTGTGACCCAACAAAGGACTGGTAAGTAATCAGCAGCGTTTCCGGCGCCCAAACTACTCGTCGCCTCCGAGATAAGCTGATAAGCTTGTGTTTCCACTGGCTTACTGTAAGAAGAAGACAAAAGGAGGAAGGCTTGCAATGAAAGTGGAGAAGAGGAATTATGAGAAAAGTGGCTTAAGGACTGAGAAAAGTGGCTTAAGGACTATGAAGAAGACAACAATGCCTCTATGTGAAACAGAGGTTTTCATTACCGTAAATAAGTTTCATTGACTTTAGCCTAAATGAGGGGAACACGATGATCGACCACTTGCTTTGTCTGTAAGAATCCCAACCCGAGTACTACACGGACCGCATCATCAAAGGAACCATTCTCGTAAGTAAACAAGAAGAGCATTTTAAGTTCATAAGTCGAATTTAGCTAATGGTCAAATTCAGTATGGCTTTATTAGTTTGTGTTGGTACCGGGTTTAGCACCCTCGTAATTAGCCCGAGATAACCTAGTTCGTCCTGTCTACGGCTCGGGAGATCGGCCCATCAAAGAGAAGCCCACATGCTCGAGGCCCAAAATAGCTCGGAATAAGTTTAGGAGTCATGCGCCGCCGATCTGATCCCAAAAACGGAAAGTAGATTTACGAGTCTTGAGGGAAAAGGCAATCCAAATCAGAGTTGCCAAAGAAGGAAATAAAATCTAGGTCGGATCTAGATTTGACAGTGTATGAAGAAAGGGAAAGCGGCTTGAAGCCCTAAAACTCCAAGTATAAATAAAGTAGAAAGTTAATTGGTGGCGGTCTCTTCTTTTTGGGATGGCAAGAATCCCTATTACAATCTATCTCTAAATTCTTCTTGTCTTATGAGAGAAAAACCTTGCTTTTGTAAGTAAGGGCTAGATCTTTGATTAATAAAAGGAGTTTTGCCCAACCTCATAAACAAGTTATCTCTTGAGCGTAATCTTGCATTTACAATTTGACTTTTTTTTTGTGTGTGTGTAAGCGTGCAATGTGCAGTCTCTAATACTGGCGGGGTCCAGATTGCCGAACCAACTCCTCGACGGACATCTGGGTCGAAAATGATGAATTATACGTCTCGGGAATTGGACTTTCCGTGGGTGCGGGCGACTGATCCATCATGTCTTGTGCTGAACGGGACCGAAACACTCCGTAAGACCTACAAAACAAATCATGTGTAAAAAGTTACTAATATCTATAAAAATATTTAAATGTATTTAAAAACTATTGTAAGAAATTCAATCTAATAAAAAATCATACTACATTTTGTAAAACGATTTTAAAATGCTTTAAAAAATGAATTTTTAAAATTACAATTTCTAACAATATAATTGTGAAACCGTTTTTATAAAATGTAAAAAAATAATTGTAAATCGATTTTTGTGGTTTTATGTCCAAAAAAAAGTTTTAAATAATTCCAAACAAAAATTCTAAAACTCGTTTTTAAGTTTTAGTGAAATTTTAAAAATAATTTCAATTCCCTAAACATGAATCTAAGACACAAAACGTGGTTAAGAAATTCACAAAACTATCTCTAATATAATCTCATCAAAAACCCACATAAAATTCAATCCAAATCCCTAACTAACCACCTAATCTAACATATTTTCATTCCAATCTCTAAAAACATCATCTAACAATAAGAAACAACAAATAATACATGATTTAAGGATTAAAAACAAGAAAACTTACATGATATGGCCGGATTTGTAGAGAGAAAGCGGAAGGATTTCATAGACTTTAGAGAGAGAGAGAGAGTGGGGGAGGAAGAAGAGGTTCGGATATTTATTCAGAAACTAACCGACTGCATATTCCGTCGGAAATCTGTCGGCTTCACTAAAACCCCAAGTACTATACCCCTCGGATTTACCTGAGTCATTGTGATACAAGGGCCGTTCTTGTTCTTCACCCTAGGCTAACGAATGTAGCAAACTTGGTCTGCTTGTAATGCAAGGACGAATGGATCGTATTTTTGGAGTCTTTTTCTCGAATGAACTGATGTAACACCAAAAGCGTCATGATGAACTCCGGTTCCTAAGAATGGGTTGTACCAATCGCAGTAAAATGCAATGCACCTTTGGTCGAGCATTCCTGGGTAATGAACCTCCAATATCTCACGTAAAACACCGTAATATACCAGATCACCAGATTGTGCAGAAATCTCGTAGTTTGTAGTTGACCTTATGTTGCCTTCTCGGTAAATGCGAATCCATGTGTGCAATACATAAGATATGAACTTGCAACAAATTGTGGACTGTTGATCAACTCTTCTAACCATGTTGGAAATGAATGTCCTCTACTCGTCATAGTCCGCACCTATATATACAAATTAATTAAAATATAAATTAAAAGAATGAATAAACAAAATTAAAATTTAATTAAGTGTGATACTTACGTAAAATTGAAGCCACTGTGAAAATTCACTATGTTTTAGCTCACAAATTTCCTCCTCTGTATATTGCGGATACTCGAACCGTACTTGCGCCATATAAATCATGTGAATAAAGATTATTGGAAACAAAAATTTGATTAATTAATCACTTGAACTTTATAATCAAACAATGATTTGTACTTCTCATACTCTTGTAGTTCGTCACAGTTTGTGAGAATGTACATATGTAAGTGAGATTGCTCCTCCTCTGTTAACCTTCTTTTCTTGCATTTTCCACTCAGTCGGCCGACTTGTGCGAAGATGTTAGGGACATGCACTGGATAAAATGGTTTTTCGCCACCACCATCGTGTCTACCAGGTCTCCGACTCTTTGTCTAAACTTCTGGTTCAAAGTAGTATCCGGCAAAATTTGAAGTTTCTTCATTGATGCTCTGTGCCACAATTGAACCCTCGACTCTGCTTACATATTTCACATTTTTCTTCAAATGGAACATATACTTTTCGAAAGGATACATCCATCGATATTGGACTGGGCCACCAAGTGCTGCTTCTCGAGGGAGATGAACTGGAAGATGTTCCATAACATCAAAGAAGGTCGGTGGGAAAATATTTTCAAGATTACAAAAGATAACATGTATCTTCTCTTTCCGATTGCGGATACCATCTACTGTTAGTGATCTCGTAGATATACCCCGAAAGAATGCGCTAATCCCTGCATAAAACATATTAATTAATAAAATATGTATATAACTATAATAATTGATTTAACGATCAGAGTTTTAAAGTACCTGCAATGGCCTCGTGAACATTTTGGGGTAACAAACCGGCGAAAGCAAATGGAAGGAGACGCTGCATGACGACATGACAGTCATGACTCTTCATCCCAATAAACTTCTTTTCTCGACGATCAACGCAATTTCGAAGAGTAGATGCATATCCATATGGAAATTTTACACTATGCATAATCCAGTTGAAGAATTCTTGTTTAGATGCAGCATCCAACCGGAAAGCTGGGATTGGATATTTTCCGTTACACATAACATGTAGCGGCTTCCGGGAACAAATATCTGGCAGGTCCAATATGGATTTCAAATTTTCTTTTGTCTTCCCTTTATCATTAAGAATGGTGTGCATGATGTTGTCAAAAAACTTCTTCTCAATGTGCATGGCATCCAAATTATGTCTCAAGAGATGGTCTTTCCAATAGGGCAAATCCCAGAAAATACTTTTCTTGTGCCAATTGTGATGTTCACCACAACCGTCGACATTATCATGCCCATTACCACCACAATCTGCGGTCCTCAAAGCACCAAAATCTCTCAACTGATTCAACATACAAGTGCCACATACAAGTGCCGTCAATCTCAAGAGGTGGACCATCAAACACTTTTTTGTTCTTCTTGAACAGCGTGGTTCTCCGGCGATAAGGATTATCGCTCGGTAGAAATCGCCTATGAAAATCAAAGAAACTTGTCTTCCGTCCATTCTTCAATTGGAATGCATCAGTATTATCTTGACAATAGGGACATGATAACCTTCAGTGTGTTGTCCAACCAGATAACATACCAAATGCTGAAAAATTGCTTATGGTCCACATAAGTACCGCACACATAATGAAGTTTTGTTGGGACGAAATATCATACACTTCTACACCATGCTCCCACAACAATTGCAACTCATATATCAATGGTTGCAAGAACACATCAAGTGCCCTCTTAGGATGCTCTGGGCCGGGAACCAGAATGCTGAGAAACAGAAACTCCCTTTTCATGCATAAAGATGGCGGCAAATTGTAAGGAGTCACGATTACTGGCCATAACGAATATTGCTTTCCATGCTTCCCAAATGGGTTAAAACAATCTTTACAGAATCCGAGGTACACATTTCTTCGTTCAAACGCAAAACTAGGATACACTGACTCAAAATGTTTCCATGCTTCTGCGTCTGAGGGATGAGAAATTTCTCCTTCCGTTGTATGTTCTGCATGCCATCTCATAGCTCCCGCTGTGCGTTCCGATTGATATAACCTCTCCAACCTCTCTGTTAATGGCATATACCCCATCCTCTTATACGGAATTGAAACTCTTCCACTTGTTTTCTGAAACCGAGGTTTGCGACAAAAGCGACATAATGACCGACCTGCATCTGCTCTCCAATATATCATACAGTTGTCGACGCATA